>PVKE010032986.1:0-18171 GCA_004027555.1 Craseonycteris thonglongyai
AAAAAAAAAAAAAAAAGAATCATAACAAATAGTTAATCTAAAAAAAACCTCAGGGGAACAAAATGAGAAACAAAGAACAGATGGGACAAGTGGGAAACATATAGAAAGACAGTATATGTAAATGTAACCACGCTGATAATTACATTAAATATAAGTATTCTAAACATGCCAACTAAAGGTAGATATTTTTATATTGGATTAAAAAAACCAACTATATGTTTACAAAACAAACAACCCCCCCCAACACACACACTTTCAAATTTGAAGACACTATAGATTAAAAAGAAATTGAGAGAAGAAAATTAAAATAAAGCAGAAATATAAAAATATGTGTGATACAGCTAAAATACTGCTCAGAGGAAATTTTGGTTCAGTTTTTATATTACGACTTAAGAAAGTTATAAAATCAATGATCTAAACTTTCAGCTTAAGAAAACAGAGCATAGAAAGAAACTAAACCCTTAAGTAAGAAGTTAAAACTAAAAGCTGATGCTTCTTATCACACATATATAGGCAAAGATTACTAATATCAGAAATAAAAGATAAAAACTTATTAAAGGTTCTACAGTTCTATGAATATTAAGTAAATAAAGAAATATAATGAACAACTTTAAAACAATTAATTTTACAATTCAGAAGAAATGAACAAATTTTTGTAAGACATAAATTATTAAAGTTTACACAAGAAGGGAGTAGAGAACTTGAGTATTCCCTACACATATTTTTAAAATTTGATTTACAATTTAGAAATTTCCCACAAAAAAATTTAACATGCAGATTGTTGGAAAATTTTACCAAATGTTGAATTCACAGTTAACAACTCTTCACACACTCTCTCAGAAAGTATAATAAAAGAGAAGCAAACATTTTCAAATTCATTTTATTAGATCTGAATTTCTCTAACAAAAACACCAGAAAAGGCATTAGCAAACAAAAGTCAATAATTCTCATAAACATAGATGCAGAAATTTATAACAAATTTTCTTGCAAGTCAAATTTTGCAGTATGTAAATATAGATAATGCAAGCTGAGCAAGAGATTTATCTTAAGAATGCAAGGTTAGCTTAATATTTGAAAATAGGTTAATGAAATGTATCATATTCATAGACTAAAATAAAAAATTATTTAATCATCATCAATACATGCAGAAAAATAATTTTATTAAGCTCAATATTGAATCATAATTAGGAAAAAGTAATCTCTAACAAATACATAGAAATTTCCTTAATCTATAAAGGGCATCTATAAAAACCCTTTTATAGAAAGTAAGTTAGGAAGAAAATGTGTAAGATAATTTTTAATTAATGGTGGATGATTGGTTGGTTTGCTACTCGAATTAGAAATATAGCAAGGATGCTTACTTTCAAAACTTCTCTTCAACCTTATACTGTATATCTTTGCATGCGCTAGGTCTGAAAAATGAATAAGTGGGCATTATGACTGGTACAAAAGAATTGAAATTGCTCTATTTAATAAATGACTAGATTGTTCACATAAATAATCCTAGGTGATCAAAAGAATGAAAAACAAAAATACTTTAATTAGTAAGTAAATTTAACCAGTTTCAGAGTACATGGTCAAAATACAAAAAATATTTGAATTTCTACATATTAGAAATAAACAATTAGCAAATACAATTAAAAAATCAGCATTTAAAATAGCATCAAAGTCACAAAATACATAAACATATATTTTATAATAATGTGCAAGACCTCTTCTCTGAAAACTGCCAAACATTGCTGAAAGACATTTTGTAGACCTAAAAGTATGAAGAGATGTGCTATGTTCATGTGTGGGAAAACCCAGAGTGTCTTCAAATTGACCTATAGATAAAATATAATCCGATTAAAATTCTAAAAGATCTGATCACAAAAATAGATAAGCTGATTCAAAAATTTATATAGATATTTAAATGTTTTTATGAAAATAATAAGATAGATAACTTACAGTCTCTAAAAAGACATTCTAAGCTGCAATACTCTAAAGAAAATGTTAATGGAGTAAAAATAAATACATATTAGAACTTAATTGGAAATCCGGAGTGGACCCACAAACATATGTTCAATTGATTTTTGGCCCAGTTATCATATACCACACACATTTTTTTTTCTCAACAAATGATAATAAAGAAACTATAGATAATAATATCAACAACAACAACAAAAAGTCATGAAAGGACCTTATCTCCTACCATAAACAAAAATTATTTTAAGATGGACCATAGAACTAAATGTGAGTCAAAACTCTAAAGTTCCCTAAGAAAAACAAAAGAATAACATTATGGCTTTATTTCTTAGAACTTAAAGAGCCCTAAACATAGAAAAAAAATAAATAAAATTGATTTATCTAAATGAATTATATCTAGTCAACAAAAGACACCATTAAGAAAATAAAAAGGCAAGCTGAGGAGTGGAAATAAAGCATTTGCAATACATGTATCTGACAAAGGACTTATGTCCAGAATATATAAAAAACTTTAACATATCAAAGTAAAAAATCACAGTCCAATAAAAATGGGCAAGAGACTTAAACATTTATTTTACAAAACATGATAAACAAATGAACTAAACAAACATTAAAAGATGCTCCAAAATATTTGTGATCCAATTAACATGAATTAAAACCGCAGTAAAATCCATTACACACCCACCAGAATAACTCACATTAAAATTACTGACAATTCCAAATACTGATGAGGATGAGTAGTAACTGGATCTCAGATATTTTAGGAGAATGTAAAATGGTACAACTATTTTGGGCAACTTTTAAGCAGTTTTTTGAATATTAAATATTTATCAGTTCTATGAACCAGCCACACTCTAGTCCTAGGTATTTATGGGAGAGAAATGAGGCCATATGTTCACAAAAAAATGTGCATTAGAATTTTCAAAGCAGCTAATTGGTTATAATAATAAAAAACTAGAAATGATACAAATGTTTATTCTCAGGAAAACAGATTTTGGCACATTTATAGAATACTATATTATAATAAAAAATAGACTAATACTACAACAAACAAAAAAACCCTCAACCTGTATGAGTATCAAACACATATATTCAGTGAATGAAACCAGACACAAAAGGTAAAATGTTGCATCGTTTCCTACATGTAAAAACTTACTTGAAGGTTAAGTTCATTTAAAGTCTAATGGGCGCAATTAGACTGTAAAGATAGATAAGATGGACTGCAAGTGATCACGAGGAAATGTTTTGTGGTGATGATATGTTCTGTGTCTTCTTTGCTATATCCAATTATTATAGTTTTGCTGAGAATCAAACCACCACAAGAATTAGTGGCTTAAAATACGGATGCAGTTCTATCATTTGTGTGGGGCTTGTTTTGGTGGTTCTGTGACTCTCTGTGATGTGTCCTGGGGTTACCAGTTGTCTGGACTTGTTTCTCACAGATGACAGATACAGTAGCAGGCTCCTCAAGGGCTAAGTCTGGAACCAGCAGAGCCTCATTTCTGCCACATTCTATTGGTCAGATTAAGTCACAAGGTCAGCCCATATTCATAGGTAAGGGAACTAGATGCCCTCTCTTGGTGGGGGAAGCAGTAGGCACATACAGGGTGAGGAGAGTTCATTGGCAGCTCATCGGAGACCACTTAGCACAGTTTAAGTGCTGGCTACATGGGTGTGCACATTTGTCAAAATTCACCTGAGGATGCCTTTAAGATCTGTGCATCTCACTGTGAGTAAATTAACGCAAACACACAATAAAGTAGGCTGTGAGTACTAGAGTTCTCATCTTACCCCCCACCTTTTTTTTTTTTTTAGCAGAACACATGAAACAAAAGTAAGGGAGGAAAAAGTTCTCATAAATGTCTCTCAAAATTCACTCACTTCCTGAAGCTTTCCTTGGTTGAATCCCTTTCCAGAATGTGTTAAAAGGATGAAAGATAGTCTGCAGACCAAAGGGAGATTAAAATTACTCGTTAGGTTTTTCATAAAACTCTGCAAAGAATTGTAACATATAACTTGGTTACTTGCTCAAACAAGGTATAGCTGGTAGTAGCTGAGTGTTTGACCTCATGCTGAGGTCGAGGGGTTTGGTTTGTACCTCCTTTCTCCCTTTATCATTAGGGATGTGGAAGAAACAGTCAAGTCCAGTGTTGGAAACCTCAGGCTTTGGGGATAGACTGCTTGGGCTCATCTCTACCACTCCCTAGCTGTGTGCACTTGGGTAAGTAGGTTAGCCTCTCTGTGCCTCATTTCCCCCAACTGCAAAAGATAAATAACGCCACCTGATAGAGCTGTCATTGTAAAGTGTTTAGAATGGTGTTGGACATATACTAGGGAGTCGAGGTAAAACAGTAAGAGTGTGAGAAAAGATAAAATACCAAAAATTAACAGAAAGTCCACAACTCAGCAGCCTAAGACCTTCTCAAGTTGACCACACTCTTGGCACCCCCTTGTGAGTTCAGGACCCCAGTCACACACACGTACACCTCCCAACCCCAGGCCTGCTCTGTCTCTGCAGGGCTTTGTTAGTGGTGACTAGACTAAATATCTGGGTTCTTGTCCTCATGGCTTTACGTGTGGGAATGCAAATCCCCCTAAGGTTGAAACTTATAATTATCAGGGCTTTTTGTAAAGAGTCACTTTCAAATCACCAGAGGCATTAAGTGAGAGAAGGCTTAATAACTTCTTTCGGGGTTTGTGTCTTGATGTTGCCAGAGGTAATATCCTTGAATTCTGGTTCACACATGTCATGAGTCTTTGCATGGCTCAGCTTAGCTGAACCTCAGTGTCCTCACCAATAAAATGGGGATGATAATAACTGTGTTTAAGAATAGTGGTCAATACCAGTGATGACATAGACCAAGAACCTAGCCCGCAGTGAATACTCTACATGGTTATCATCACGACCCATATTGTTATAAAACCTCGATCACATGTGAGACCCTTTGTGGAAGTCACAGTCCATCGGGAATACAGACATAGCAAGATATAATTACAATATGGAATGAAAATGTTGTATGAAATATGAAAACAATTCTGCAAGTGCAATGAGGAAAAACGAACTGCCTGGGTAATTATGAAGTAAGACTGAAAATTAAAAACAAACAAACAACGCTCAATTGTATTTGATTATTAAATTTAAAAGATTACAGTGGTGCTTGAAAAGTACTCCGAGATGTTTACATTTGGTCCTATTGGAAACACAGGCTTGGTGAAGGTTACAATAGAAAGAGAACAGACTTTGAAGCCGAAAAGGTTACTGGTCAAGTACTGATTGCAACTTTCTCTGAGTGAACTTGGATAATGTATATACATGTCCTGTGCCTCAGGTACAGAATTTGTGAAATGGGAATAAAACATGCTGTCTAACCATGTTGGGGTATGAGGGCTATGTGGAATAATACACAGGGGATCATGTGGCTGTTAACTTAAAGTTTCGAAGTGAGAGACAACGAGTGTTCATTTGCTATCAAAAAGAATAGCTATTCGGGAAGCACTGATTCAAGCAGAAGCCCAAATAATGTTCCAATTAGGAGACCAAGGCAATGAGCACTTATGAGAAAGAGAAGGGGAACAATTAGATCAATAGAAGAAAAGCATTGCTATTGGAGCTGATAACATAGCATAGTGATACTAATTCTGAACAGTGTTTTTAATTTTTAGTCAGGTAGCCATCAGTGAGTCCTCAAGTCATATCATCTGCTTTCTTTTTTTTTTAAAGATTTATTTTTATTGTTTTTGACAGAGAGAGAGAGATACAGAGACAGAGACAGAGAGAAGGGGGTGGGCCTAGAAAAGTCTTCATAGTTGCACATCATTTGTTTTTCCACATAGTTTCATTCCACAGGTGGGCGCAGGGCTACACAGGGCAGGAACTGGGCCCGGGTCTTCACCCCAGTGAGAACTGAACTGGGGGCACTCCCCAGTTCAGCATATGGGTCCGCATGGGCCAGGGCCGGGATTCGATCCTCAGCCCCTGGGGCTGCAAAGTGAGCATTTAACCCACTGAGCCATCCCGGCTTCCCCCTATCTGCTTTCTTGATGCCTTGGCATAGTTCTTTTGCAAGGCAAGGGGTTTCTTAGGCCCCATCCAAAGCTTATTTTCCCCAGTTTTAACGCTGCAAATGTTTGAGGCTTAAGGCATGCAAGGCAGCTCCTCTGCATGGCAGCTCCAGCTCCGTGTGAAGCTGGAATCATTTGCATGATTTCTTTTACACAGAGGAGGCCAAACACAGCTGGGTCAGTGCCTGGTCCCTCCTAGTGGAATATGACCAGGGTCACATGGTGGTTAAGATGTCTTGAACTCCAGGAACAGAATAACCTAAGAGTGGCTTGACCCATCAGAGCATTGCTATTATCTCGTGTCATGGAAGTCCAATGGGAAGTGCATCGAGTTGATTGACTCAGGGGCTCCATGTGATTTCCTCCTGTGGTTCCGCTCTGTCCTCCTCAGCTGTTTGGGTCCCTCCTTCATCTGCAGTTCAAGAAGGCTGTGGGGCCTCCAACCCTCACATCTCATTCAAAGACATCTAGCAAAAAGAGGATTTTCTCCTTTGTGTCTGGACTATGTCTCCTATAATGTAGCAGCTCCCAAAGGCTTTCATCTCAGGACCCCGACGAGCATTTGTTCATGTCGTTTATAAATATCAACATTGATTGTAACATTGATCCAACCTGATGATTTAAAAATAGTTATTTACTTTAAAAGTAACAAACCCATTTCATGCCAAAGAAAGTAGCATTTTAGTGAAAAGCAACTATACTTTCTAAACTAAAAATTATAGTAGTGAGAAGTGACATTGTTTTATTTTTTATGAAATACCTTTAATATTTGGCTCCATAGACCATGGCCAGGTTCTCCTATCAGCTTCTACATGCTAGCTGTTGGGATATGCAGTTTTGGTTGAAATGTATGATGAAAATCTGGCCTTACACAGATATGGAGGAGAGAAGAGAAGTATTTTAGTAGCCTTTTCAGAGAATGGTAGGTATTTTCTTTTCTACTACACCAAAACTCAACAAGTGTAGTTTCTTAAAGCAATCTGAAACCATATGGGTGAACTTTTTGTATGCTGTTGTATCCTCTCTCTTGCACTTTGGATATTTTCCCATATACAATCTTAATCTTAGAGCATCATGTATTGGTTGTTTGGAAAAATGCTTTACTGAGTAATGCAGAACTTCCAAATGCTGACGCAGTTCATGATACAGTACTCAAAAACAAGTCCCAGATCATCTCATCCGAAGGGAAGTCTATAATTATTAAGAAGCTATCAAGCTTATGGTAGGAGGAACACATTTTCAAAACAGTCATTTTTTTCCCCTAAAAGTTTAAATTTTATCCTTAGCATCAAATACTGCTGATCATTTTCCTCTAAAGTGGGAGATTCACTTTGTTCATTTGCATGAAATAAATAAATTGGCAAAACAGCCACGTTTAATAAGTGTGCTCTGTGAGTCACTGTTCTTTCAAGGACAAATGGTGACCTCCTGGCCAAAGCACTTGGTTTCTGGTAACACACATTTTCCTATGTCTGGGGGCCCCATACAGCTGCTCCCATTTACTACGATAGTTCCACTTACCATTTTTGACTTCAAGATGGTGCCAAAGGCATATGCATTTGAAGCTTGAAGTTTGATCATTTCTGGGCTGGTGTTGGGCAGTGAGATGCTCTCTGGAGATGCTGTGTGGCAGCAATAGTGAGTCGAGGCTCCAGTCACGCTCTGCACTGTACACAGTATCAAACGTACATGGCGTTAAACATTACATGGCGATGCTTTTAGCTTACAGTGGGCTCATCAGGACACGACCGCGATGTTAAGTCTAGGCGCATCTGTGCATTCTTCCCGTTTTGTCACACAGAACAGTAAAAAGCTTGTCCTCAAAGGTCAAGAAACCTTTTTCTCCTTCATTAGGATATGCTCTAGCAACACTAGCTTTTTTTTTTCACTGTGGGTGTGTGTCAGTGAATGACACAGTTACTAGCGGACAATTTGGTGCCACCTCTTGATTCCTGGGAAGGTACTGCAGTATTACTGACCCTCTATCCTTTTTCGCCCTCAGTACACATGTCAACACAGTGACAAAGAGAAGTGCCATCTTAGTATTGTGATGACAACAATCGTGCCATCCTGGGACCCTGGAAGGGTCACATTTTGGGAGCTGGTGTGCATTTTACTAGGTCAGGAAAACCAGCTTCAGTCATGCAAACCTCCTAACAGAGGAAACATAATCTTATAGTAAATGGTTGCTTGGATAAATCTCATTAGAACATGTTCCACTGGGTTTTGTTTAGCATAAGACTGAAGACTTATAAAAAAGACAACAATTACTATATTTTATTTATTAACATGTTGATAACTGTTTGTTGTTGAAATTTAGTTATATAAAAAAGTAAAGCTAAAACGATTTTAGTGAACATTTTGCTCTTTCTTTCTGGGCCTTATACTATCTTGCAAGCTGCCCTTTTTTTTTTCTTTTTAACTTAACATTGTCTCATGAACATTTTTTCATGTCGTTAAATATTGATGGGCGACATCACTCTAAATTATTCAGTTCCCCTTTGACAGGACATCACATGCTGCCTGTCGCGCTGTGGGGCCAGGTTGTGTGGTGAGACCGTTTCGAGAACCGGTGGCCTGGCGTTCTAGGAATCCTTCCTTGTGATGTCGTTTAGGGATGAAGGTGCCACCTTGAGTCCTTGCCACCTTTTGACAACTACTAGTGACTCACAGACCTCCAAGGTCTCAGCTGCATGTCTTTGTCTTTGATTTTCCTTCCCTGAAATTCCAATAGCCACCTCTATGCTGCCTTGCACCTGCCTGGTCGCCAGGCATCTTCCAAATCTTTCTGACTCCAGCTTCTCCCCTATATTCTCTTCCTGATGCAAATCACCCCCTTCCAGATGGTATTTTTTCTCCATAAGCCTTTGGATCTTGAGTTTCTGTGGCTCCCTTTAGCTCCCTTTGCAAATCTAAGGGATCTCCACCTGCCTCCAACCTTGATTCCCAGTTCCCTCTTCACCTGGACCCCAGCTTTCTAGTTTGATGAGGGGTCACAGAGCTTCCCCTGCCAGATGATGTTTTTCCACAATGGCCACAACACTATTTCCAGTTCCATGTGTTCTGGCACAAACTACCTACTTCCCCCACCGAAGGGTGGAAAACAGTATTGTGCCTCTTCTTGAAAGCAGCCAGGCTCTGTGGCGCCTGGAACGCGGTGGAGTGACGCTGCAGGGCTTGCAGGGCTGAGTTTGAAGAGGGCTCTCTGTCTTGGGAAATACACCTTGGGAGCCCCGCATCAGTGCCGGAGGAGGTTGGCCACCCTGAAGCCACCAGGCAGGAGTGGCACAGAGAGAGCAAGGAAGACTGAGGTGCCCCGCAGACCAGCTTCAGGGGGCAGCAGCAGCTGGAGTTTCCTGTCCTGATGTGTGAATGACAGGCCTCTAAAGACCTCAGTCCTCGACATGGAACCCGGCCAGCTGACACTGAGTGGGGCGGACAGGAGCCCTGTCTTGCTGAACCCCGCCCCAGCTGCAGATTCATGAGCCAAATAAACAATGGGGCTGCTTAAACCGCAAGATTTTGGTATGGTTTTTAAGGTAGCGATGGATCCCCAGAACCGACACCCTTCCCCTTCCCGCCAATTCTGTAGCAGAGAAGTGTTCTCTTCTTCCTAGTACTCCAAACCCCAACCAAACATTGTTACTCGGGCCACAGTCTTACCCAAAACTATCCATACGCTCTCTTCCTAGCCTAACAGCTCTGTGTTCTTTAAAGTGCCAATATACTCGATTTGCCTTCTGCTCATGTTCTCATTTCTTTTTTTAAAAATATATATATTGTTTGACTCATGCAAAATAATGTTTAATATGTGCATAAGATTCAAAGCACATTTAATGCATGCATACAAAATAATATAGTCAATAGATGCCTGTTAAGAAGTACAATATTACAATGGGCACACGTGAGCATTATCAGTGCCATACTTATACCTCCCCACTGCTTTGGGAACACCCCTCCCAGAGAATTTTGGGTTATCATCTGTCCTTTAAAAAACAAAATGAAACGAAATGAAACAAAACAAAACAAACAAATATATATACATATATACTTTTATTCCTAAACAATATATTATTTTGGGTTTTATGAAAACAAAATCATTCCCTGCCTAACAGTCTATACCTATCTCTTTTCAACCATCTTATGTTTGAAGATATCTCTATGTTGAGGCATAGCAGTGATTCATTTTCACCAGTGTGTAATAACCCATTCCACCGGCTGAACATTCCTTGATATAATTGCTTATTTTCCAGTTGATGGACAGCTGAATTGGGTCCAGTGTTTTGCTACTGTGATCAGTGCTGGGGTGAACATTCTTGTGCATGTGTTTGAGGTCCCATCCGCAGAGTACGTCCACCTCAGAAAAGAATGTAGTGTCCGTGGGCATGGAAATGATCAGTTTTACAAGGTGATGCCTGATTGCTTTCCAAAGGCCTTGTATTGACTTCCACTTCTGAGAGCAGGTTAGGAATAGAACCACCAACACGTGACACTGTTAAGTACCTTAAGTTTTACTTATTTAGTGGTTGTAAATGGTCTTAATTTGTATGTACGTGGTTACTGATTAGACTTAGCATCTAAAGATATGTGTGTGTATATATATTTAAGACATAGATATGTCACATATTATATAACACATCCACAGGTCTCTTGTATTTTCTCCTTTTGAAAGGGCCTGCTAAAGTGTTCTACCCATATTTATGTTGAATTTTTGAATTTTTCTTTTTGACTTGGATTAAAGCTCTAATATATTTTGGATATGGGTCTTCTGTTTGCTTTGTGTGTTGCAACTCTTTCTCTAGTTTGTGGAGTGTCTTTTCATAACCTGGATGATGTGCCTTTTGATGAATAGAAATAGTTGATTTTCGTGTAATTAAATTTACAATCACATTCTTTATGTCAATATATCTTTCCTAGTACAGATTAGGGGAAGGCTTCTGTAAGGAAACCCCTTCCTGCTTGGATATTGCAAAAACATTCTAACACTTTTAATGTTATCTCTCACATTTTGGTCTTTAATACACATGAAATTCCTATAAAGTGTGGATGAATTTCACTTTTACTCATTTGCATAACCAAAAGATGAAATGCATTCATGTGTTGGGCCCTTTTCCCCAGTTACCCCAAACACCATCTCTATCAAATTCCAAGTCTCAGCATATGGGTTCCTACATGGGCTCTTTCTTCTACTACAGCAAATAGCACATGTCTTAGCGACTATAACTTTGCTATAGAACTGAAACAGGGCAGGGTAAGCTGCTCCACCTGCCCATTCCTCAGGACTGTCTTGAATATTCAAAGGCCTTTGAACTACCATGTAGACATCAGCATCAGCTTGTCAAATTCTAAAACAACAGATCAGGAATTAGTTGGCAGTATATTGAATCTATAGATTAGCTTGAGAAATTTTAACATCTTAAAATATCGAGACTTTGCTTTGCTAAATATGATATATTCCTCCATGTATTTGGGTCTTTAAAAAAGCCTCAATTAAATTTTAATATAGGTGCTGCACCTTCTTCTGCAGAACTGCTTATATGTACTGTATGCTTTTATTACTCTTGAAAATTAATGGTGTCTTTCATCTTCTCTTGAATATGGAAATGCAATTAAAATGTATTGATTTCATATGCAATCGTTGAACTAAACTCCTATTTTTAATCATTTGGAGACACTTTAGGGTTTGGTACCTTATTAGTCATGAGCAGTAAAATAATGTGGCTTTTTCTTCCTTGTCTGTCTATATGTTAATTTTTTTTCCTTGGTCTGTTAGCTAGAATTTGTAGGGCTATGTTGAATAGAAAAAGTGAGAATACACATTCTTGTTTTGTTCACAATTTAAAAGAGGCTGTTATATGTATATGTATATCAAATCATTTTGTTATATACCTAAAACTAAAGCAAAGTTATGTCATTTATATCTCAATGAAAAACTGTCTATGGAGTCTGTAATAATATTCTGTTTTTATTCTTGTTATTAGTAATTTGTGTCTTTCCCCTTTTATTTTTTCGTGGCTAAAGGTTTATCAATGTTATTGATTATTATCAAAGAACTAGCTTATGGTTTTATTTATTTTCTCTATTGTCTTTCCATTTTCTCTTTTATTAGATCAATCAGTTTTAGTTGTATATATTTTGAAGATCTTTTATTATGTACAAGCAATTTAGACTTGTTTTATCTTCTAGTAAATTGACCCTTTTATCATTATATCTCTCTTTTTACTTAATATGTTAAATAGCCTTTTCCTCTTTCTTTTAATTAGAGTTTTCATCATATAATTTTTATTTTCTTATACTTTTAATCTATTTATATCATATTTAAAGTGAGTTACTTATAGACAGCATAATGTTGGGTCTTACTTATATTATCTAATTTGAAAGTCTCTGTCTTTTTTTTATTTTAAAGATTTATTTTATTGTTTTTGAGAGAGACAGAGACAGACAGAGAGCAGGGAGAGGGCCCAGAGCAGTCCCCATAGTTGTATGCCATCAGTTTTTGACATGATTTTATTCCACACAGGTGGGTAGGGGCCACTCAGGGCAGGAACTGGGCTGGAGCCCTCCCCGATGGGAGGCACAACCCCCCACCCTCACCCCCCTCACACACACCTGAGCCAGAGGCCAAACTGGAGGACAAAAACTGAACTGGGGGCCTCCCACATGGGAAGCACACCCAGTTCATCATATGAGTCTGCACGGGCCAAGGCTGGGATTCGATCCTCGGTCTCCAGGACTGCAAAGTGAGTGCTCAATCCACTGAGCCATCCTGACATTTTCATAATCAAACTGTTGAAAACTTAAGAAAAAGAAAAAATTCCAAAAGAAGCCAGAGAAAGACAACACATTGCTTCTAGAACAATTATATGAATGTGTCCAGTCTCATCAAAGCCATGGAGGCTGGAATGAGGTAGGTGATGTTTTTAAAGTACTGAAGGGAAAGAGCTATCCCCCTGATAGTCTCTGTCTTAATTATCCCATTTAAATCATTTACATTTAATGTAATTATTAGGTTTATTTTATAGTCAAGCTTACCATTTTATTATTTATCATGTGTTACCTTTTTATCCCTTGTTTTTCCTTTCCTGCCTTACTTTAGGTTATTTAAATTATATTTTATCACATTTTCATCTATCTATTGAGTTTTTGACTATATCATTTTTTTTTACTTTATAGTGATTCTCCAAGGGATTACAATACTTATGCTTAACATTTCATTCTTAGAATTAATGTGTTACCATTTCAAGTGGAATGTGAAAAACTTACTGTCACAGAGGTCCTTTCACACCCTTCCTTCCTGTTGTTGATTTCATGTACGTTACAGCGAAAAGCATTGAGAAACCTCATCAGACAGTGCTGTCATTTTTATTCTATTATCATATATATTAAATATCTTAAGAGGAAAGATAAATCTATCACATTTTCCAAGAATATTACTGTTCACTATTCTTCCTTCATTCCCAATGTTCTAAGTTTACTTCTAGTATCATTTTTGTTTCATTTGAAGAATACTCTTTAGCAATTTTTTAAAGAGATGGGCAGCTCTTTACAAATTCACTTCGTTTTTGTTCATCTGAAAATGTTTGTATTTCACCTTCATTCTTGAAGGATATTTTCATTTACTATAGATATCTGGACTAATAGCTCTTTCCCTTCAGTACTTTAAAAACATCACCTACCTCATTCCAGCCTCCATGGCTTTGATGAGACTGGACACATTCATATAATTGTTCTAGAAGCAATGTGTTGTCTTTCTCTGGCTTCTTTTGGAATTTTTTCTTTTTCTTAAGTTTTCAACAGTTTGATTATGATGTGTCTGAGAATGGATTTCTTAGAATTATTTCCATTGGAGATCACTTAGAAATTTGATGGAAATGGCTGTGAAGGCTGGGGGAGTTGAGGAGAGCCTTGAAATACCAGTGAAAATTGGATTCCTATTAAAAAGAGAAGAGGGGATGTTGGGATGGTTCACTGGGTTGAGAGCTCACTTTGCAGCCCTGAGGTCTGAGGATTGAGTCCCAGTTCCAGCCCCGGCCTATGTGGACCCATATGCTGAACTGTGGTATACTTTTCATATGGGAGGTCCCCAGTTTGGTTCCTGCTGGGGCAAACTTCCATGTAGGAGGCTGCCAGTTTGGCCCCTGGCTTGCGGGGGTGCACTTCCCATGCAGGAGGCCCCCTGCCCTGTTCCCACCCTGTGCGGCTCTGTGCTTACCTGTGTGGAATGAAGCTATGTTGAAAAACTAATGACGTACACCTATGGAGACTGCTCTGGACCCTCCCCCTTTTCTCTCTGTCTCTCTCTGTCAAATAAAAACAAAACAAAACAATAAAATAAATCTTAAAGAAAAAAAGAGGGAAGCAAGGGGATAGATAAGAAGAGTCTTTGATTTGGCCAAACCAATGACTGTACTTGAGCCAAAGCCACCAAATGGTATAGTCTTCCATTTTGCTGGAATGAGCCAGGACTAATACCTCACCATGTTTTGTCATCAACTGGGAGCATCCCTCGAGAAGCAAGCCTTGGCATGAACGGCATGCTCGGTCTGAGGGATAACAGTGGGGATCACCAATCAATTCTGTGACTCGCAGCATGAGTGACACATTTTCATGCCACCTAATTAATTGGCTTTGTAAAATATCATCTTTGTGCCTGTTTAGAGGGTAGACTATAGGGTAAGGTGACCAGACGTCCTACTTTTGGCGGGACAGTCCTGATTTTTAACAATTTGTCCCACGTCCCGTGGCGTTTTAAAAAAGTCCCGATTTTTGGAAAGAATGCACGACAAGCTAGGGAATGGCGGGAGATAGACCAAATTTTTAATCAAGAACCCTCCCCTCCCCCCACCCCCAGTCAATGGTGTCCCACTTTACCAATGTTAAAATCTGGTCACCTTACTATAGGGGCCAATGACAAATAGGAATAATAGTGGCACTACCACACCGTTAGTGAGAGAGTTCTGTGACAGTGTAGGAATTGGTGATAACAGCTCAGATTTTGGATATATTTTTAATGTAGGTCCAACTGAATTTTCTGAAAGAGTGGTTTTGGTGTTTGGGATAAAAGACAGAAATAAGTCAAGTTTTTCAGCTTGAACAGCTTAGAAATAGCCGTAGAGTAAGATACTTAAGGTTCTCTCAGAATAAGGGAGAGGAATAAAGGAGATAAAAATAAAAGAAATTGAATGATGGAATTTAACATTTGTTTATGAGCAGTGCAGACTTAAAGAACGAGAGAAAGAAAAGCTCCCAAAGGAAAACATGCAGTTTTAAAGAAATGACAAGGAGGAACTGACTGTGAACGTGACTATGAAAGAAGCCAGGGCAGTGAGGAGACTGACAATGAGCTGGTAGACCTTTGTCATAAACAAAGCTGATGCTTTCCACTGTCTGGGTCAACAAGGCACCCACTATGCATGTGGGACATGACACTTAATTGGCAGCCGGAATCAAACCTCACACTGAAGTCTTTCATGAAAATGAGTCCTCAGCAGCTTAGAGTTTTCAGAGTTCAAAGAGTCCTTAAAGCTTCTTTGTCCATCCTCTCAGTATACAGGTGGGGAAATTGAGACCAGGTAGGGGTGCCACATAGTCCAAAGTCATGAAGCCCCTTAATCTCAAGGACAGCAACCAGCCCTCTGTTCTGATGTCTTGTCTCATGCAAGTCCGTCTTTCTGACTCTAACCCAGGCCTCCAGGCCTCCTGGGGTCCACTGGGGTATCAGCTGGGTCTATGCCCCTGAGGCATGTCTGCTCAGGTAGTTGGTGCCTCAGTATCCCCTGCGCACACTTCTGAGTAGAGCTGAAGCACAATGCTGACCCTCTTATTCTAGAATAGACTTTATTGCTTAAGACAAGCTTGCCTAACACCCAGATCAGGATGTCTTGGAGTGTGGCCCAACACAAATTCATACTTTCTTAAAATATTATGAGATTTTTCTATTGTGATTTTTTTTAGCTCATCTGTTATTAAAAGTGTTAGCATATTTCATGTGTGGCCCAAGACAATTCTTTCTTCTTCCAATGTGGTCCAAGGAAACCAAAAGATTGAACACCCCTGGTCTAAGAATGCCTCAGAACCACACACAGGGCATTGTCAAAATATATATGCCTGGCTCCTCCCTCATATTGTAACAGAGTCGGTGACCCAGATAGAAATGTGAAGAATTTCCAGTGTAACTTCCCACAAAGTTTCACGAGGAAGGTGACATGCAGTGCACCCTGCTAGTCCCGGGGGACATCCATAGCCTCACCCACGGGGCTGAGGGCTCCTTCCCCAGGCTTCACCCCAGGCTTCACCCCAGGCTCTTCCAGGTATCAGCTGTCACTGATGGCATGCCCACATCAGCGTGTCTGGTGATTGGCTGATTTTTTTTTCTCTTCATTGCCAAGAGAGTCCTTTAGGCCTTTGTCCTTGGTTGGTCCTCTAAGGACCAGTCCATTGGTGCCCTCTCCCCTTCTGCTCTCTTGAGATACTTGCAGGGGCTGTGGACACACTCTTCCCTTCCAGATGCATTGCTGTGGTTTCTATTAATATTTCAAAACACATAGACCTCCCGTTGTGTGAAATGTCTTGTGTTTTCTTAGAGAAGCTTTCCAGAAGATTCAAATCTCAGCTGGACAAGCAAGGTGGGTGTAATTGGGCAAGGGGTGGTGGAAGAAGGAAGAAGTACAATATTGATGGAGGAGTGAGCAGGTGATGGTGGAGATACTGCTGTAGAATCCAGGCATCAGGATGTGACATTGCAGATTTGTGGAGGTGATATAGCCACCAGGAAGGCCTCCTTGATTTCTGGTTAGAAATTCTTCTGCCCTTCTCTGAATCCTGATAGGATTTTATCTGCTCTCTCCTATGGCACTCAAGACTTATTGTTTTATCACATGGTCACCTGTGCTCGTGGAACATTCTACCAATAAATCCTAGACCCCTTAAAAGAAGAAAGGCCATGGTAGCAAAATAATAAAACACATGCATAGATTTATAAACATGATGCCCCATTTTTAACTTTAGCCTCTGCTACTTTCTCAAACCCATGTTTGCAAAGCAGTGGCTCTATGCACTTGCAAGGGGTGGAGCAGTAGAGAAGATAGTAAGGTTGCTTTTCTCCCAGAGCCCATCCTCTAGTCATGGAGACAATAAACTCATAACCAGATTCATAAAATATCAGGTCATGGCAGTGACGAGTTCTATGTGACTTGGCCGATCACTTAACATCCTCCGAGCCTCCAGGTTCCCACCAGTGAAATGAGGTGATCATGCCTCTCCTGTCTGTGTAAAACTGTTGCAGGAAGCAGAAGAGAGTGAAGGTTAGGGGCACCACACAGGTGCAAGAGCTTCCACTCACTGGCCACCAGCTATGCACAGCAGCCTACAGCACCCTGTACATATACATGTGCGTGGACCCCTCTTGGTGGCTCCATCAGTGGGGTTGTAGTATCTTCATTTTATAAATGAGGAAACTAAAGCTCAGAGTGTCCAGAGTCACACAGTTGATGAGTGATAGGGCTCAGAGTCAAGTCGAAGCTTTGGGGGACCCCAGAGAATATCCTTTTCCACTAGACTCACCTTAACTGCTCTGAGGGTGGAGTTAGAAAGATGTCACATGGGTAAAGGAAAAGATGAGCATGGGATGACTCAAGCTCAATGGTTTATTCACCCGTCATCAGTCTGAAGACCTAAAATAACATTAACTGCTCAGGACTTATCTCCCCCTTATAAAGTGGGGTGATAATGCAGGACCCTCAGGGCCTGTGGGAATTCAGACTTTAGAAAGCAATATGGGAGAAGCCGGGATGGCTCAGTGGGTTAAGCACTCACTTTGCAGCCCTGGGGACCGAGGATCAAATCCCGGCCCCGGCCTGTGTGGACCCATATGCTGAACTGGGGAGTGCCCCCAGTTCGGTTCTCACCAGGGTGAGACCCTGGCCCAGTTCCTGCCCTGTGCAGCCCCCCGCCCACCTGTGGAATAAAACTATGTGGAAAAACCAATGATGTGCAACTGTGGAGACTGTTCTGGGCCCTCCCCCTTCTCTCTGTCTCTGTCTGTATCTCTCCTGTCTCTGTGTCAAAAATAATAAAAATAAATCTTAAAAAAAAAAAAAAAGCAATATGGTCAGCAGATTGGTGACAGGTCTCCCTAACACCCAA
>PVKE010032987.1:0-18157 GCA_004027555.1 Craseonycteris thonglongyai
GCTCTCACCCCGCCCGCCGGGAAGTGCCGCCGCCCTGCTCCACAGTCCCTGTGCCACTTTAGGCTCTGTGATCTGATTAGGGCACCGCGTGTCGCCCCTTGAGTTGGGATGTTAAATTGTCCACATTCCTGTGGGGCTTCCACGCTCCCTAGGTCTCGGCTTCCAGCCTGCCCTGGGTCTAGCTCCACTTTGGCTGTAGCCCCCCAATCCCCCTTTGTTTTTGCCAGCCCCGGGCCGCGCTCTGCGCTCCGTTCCTGTCCCCAAACTGCTCCTTCTCCCTCCCTCTCCCACTCTCCCCTTTTTCCTCTAACCTTTGTGTGTTGTTCTGCGTTGTGTGGTTCTCTCAGTTGAGGGTGCTTCTCAGGGTTTCCCCTGTGGGTTCCTTTTTGTTTGTAAGTCCCTTCCCAGGTAGGTGTCTGGGTTCTCCTCTCATGCTGCCATCTTGTTCTCGCTCCACTTCCAACCATTTTAAAAGACATGTAAGAAGTTTACAGAGACTGTTGCCCTGGGAAACTCATGGTTTACAAGTGGCAAGGCCTTTTCAAAAAAAGCAGAGAGTGAACTGAAGATGACCTCCATCTGGGATGCCTGGCTCAGGCCACTTCCTCAGACATTGTCAAAAAAGTTGAATACTTATAGTGAAAGATGCCAGATTGAATAAAAGGCAGTGTGCAGAAATGGTTGGAGTATTACCTACAACCATTTTGGATATTTTTCATCAATATTTAATGATGTCAAAAGTCAGTGAAAGATGGGTACCAAAAACGTTCAAAAACAATGTGTTGAGCGTTCACAACAGTTTTTGGATCTCTGCAGAGATGACAAAGATAATGTTTTAAACTGGATTGTCACCGGGAATGGAACATGGGTTCATCATTACGAGCTTGAGTCAAAGCAGGAGTCCACGCAGTGGCATGAAAAGGGCATGCCACCCCCTGAGAAGTTCAAGGTGTTGTGATTGGCTGGAAAAATTATGGATACTGTTTTCTGGGTTACAGAGGGTGTTCTGCTGATCAATGACAAGGATAAGGGTGTCACAATAACTGCAGAGTACTATTCCAGTCTGCTGAAACAGTTAAAAGAAACTGTGAAAGAGAAAAGAAGGGGGAAATGGACCAAAGGGGTGATGCTTTTGTAAAACAATGTTCCTGTGAACAGTAGCAATGCTGTGTTGGCTACTTTTCACACCTGTGGCTTCCAAACATTAAACAACCCTTCCTACAGTCCAGGCCTGGCTCCATTTGATTATTATTTATTCCCAAATAGGAAAAAACAGCTTTGAGGGAAGAAATTTACAGACAAAAAGGTTAAAAAATTGTTTTTCTGTGGGGGGTATAAATAAACTTATTGAAAGGACTGAAAACTATATTAGGGTTAAGGATGAATATATTAAAGAGGAAAAGTAATAGTTTGGTGTTTTTTGTGTGTGTTTTTTTTTTTTACCATTTTTCCCTTCATGCCATAATTTTTTTGATCACTGCTCATACATAAGAATTTCTCTTTGAAATATAAGTGATTTAGAATTATTATTTTTAGATTTCAAATATTTGCAGATTTTTATATAATTTTCTTTGTATTTAATTGTACTGTGGTCAGAAAACATTTTGATATGAATACATTGAAACTCCAACTGATAGCCTATTTTTATAATTTTGTTTCACATGCTCTTCTAACATGCATATAAGGCAAAAAAACAGATGCTTTGCGTGAGGTGAGGATCACAACTTAAAAGTAAGGATTACATTCTACGAGTAAAGGCAAAGTTGAAATAGATTCACTTTTACAGATCCTGAAACTCATCTTAATAAGAGCAAAATAATGGGGCAGTGATTCTGTAATGGGGTGAAGAAAGAAGGGGCTGTAAATCAAGGCACCTGATGAATCTCCTTCCCCTCAGGACAAAGGTTCCAGGGGCTGAGAGGTGTAGGCTTAATTGGTGTTAATTGACCACAATTGACAGAGCTGCAAGCTAGCATAGGTAGAGGTAATTGCTGGTAATGGGCCTTAACTGACAGGGGAAGAAGGAGCCTTCTAGTGCCTTCCAGGCCGGGACATAAAACAGGAGAAGCACAGAGGAGCAGAGAGGTGCATGGGTCAGGGCCGCTGGCTTGACCCGCAGGGCACAGCAGCGAAGAGCAGAGCTTGGGATGCAGGGGTTTGGTTGGCGGGCAGTGCTTTGGTGCGGAAGGTTTGGTTGCAGGGAGCAGCAGGCTTGGCTGATGGCACAACAAGGGCTCTAGTGTCGCCCTGGTGGTGTGGCTGGAAGAGACAGGCAGTCTTTGTGAGTGGAAACCCACAGCCTTCTCAGGTCACTGGTTCTCTGACATTAAACACTTATTCTAGGACCCAACTCCTGTGTGGGACCATGAATAGCACAGGTAGCACCAGCCTGCACTTGGTTCCCTCTGGTAACAGTTTTGGTAACCACAAAGGGATTATCTGGGTTTTATCAGGTTCAACTGTCAAAAAGAATTAAACTTAACATTCAACAACATAATAAAAAACATCTATGACATAAACCATAAGAGCGTCATTCAATTATAAGTCAAAATATGTGGAGAATTTGGAAAGTAACACACAGTCAACAAATAAAATAACCAGTAAAAACAGATCCAGAGAAAGGTATTGAAGTTACCACTCCAAGGTGTTAAATCAATTATGTTAATATGTTAAAGATAGTGGAAAAAGAAGGAAAATTAGAAGGAAATATGGAGTAGCTCACCAAAAAATGAGAATAAATAGAAGTAGTCTAAGAATATTTTGTAACTTCAAAATCAATATCTAAATTTAAGAATTTATTGGATAAATTTGAAGAACAATGGAAAGTATGTATAGCAAAGCATATAAAAATGATAGAAAAGGAGACAAACAGAACATAGGGTGTGGTAACTAGTTTAAAGTCTAATATAGTCCAATTATGCTTCCTAAGAGAAGAGACAATGGGACAAACAACCATGAAGAAAATATAGCAATTTAGTTGCCTGAGCAAAGGGGGATTGAGGAGCTAGATGAAAAAGGTTAGGAAATTAAAAAAATCCAAATCAGCAGTTACAGAACAGTCACTGGGATGTAATGTACAGTGTAGAGAACATAGTCACTAATGTTGCAACAGCTATGCATAGTGGCAGAGCTGTGCTAATCAGGGGGATCACTGCATGAATTATATAAATGTCTAACAACTACGCTGTACACCTGAAACTAATAAAAAATAATATTGAATGTCACCTGTAACTGAAAAAATAATTTAAAATATCTGTGTATCTTTGAAACCTCAAGAAAATCATCAGCCCACATATGAACAAACTTTCACATACCCAAAGTTGGGTAAATACAAAGAATGTAATACCCATAGATTTGTTACTACAGCTACTGAAAAATAAATATAAGGAGAAAAATGTAATGGGAGCTAAAGGAGAAAAGATGCATTACCTTTGAGGAAGTAATGAGAATGAGACCTTTGACTTCTCAATAGAAACAGTGGAAACCACAAGCCCTAAAACAAAGTGCTGAAAAAAATGCTAACAGAATTCTACGCCCTGCAAATGCCCTCCAAAAATAATGGTGAAAATGTTTTTATTTTGTTTTTGATTTTGTTTATAAGATTTATTTTATTGTTTGAGAGAAGGTGAGAGAGAGAGAGAGAGAGAGGGAGAGAGAGAGAGACAGATGGACAGACAGAGACAGAAGGGGTAGGGCCCAGAGCAGTCTCCACAGTTGTACATCATTAGTTGTGACATAATTTCACTTCATATGGGTGGATGTAGGGTTGTACGGGAACCAAACTGGGGGCCTCCTGCATGGGAGGCGAGAACCTTCGCCACGGTCCCAGCAGTTACCAGTTGCACCACAGTTCAGCACGTGGGTTTTGCCTGAGCCAGGGCCGGGATTTGATCCCTGGACCTTTCAGTTGCAAGGCAAGTGCTCAACATCCTAGCATCCCTGAAAATGTTATTTCCAATCAAACAAAATCTGAATGCATTCATTGCCAGCAGACATGCACTGCAAAAATATAAAATAAAATAGATTTTTTTTTTAATTTTAAGGGCTATAATACCACACAGAAGCACAGATGTTCAAGAACTGAAGAGCAGAGAAGAAAAAACCTACATACACACACACACACATATATAATGTAGAAGGAATGAAATAATAAAAATTAAAAGAGAAATCAATAAAATGGGAAACATTGCACTATAGATATCATTCAAAAAAGCCCAAAGTAGACTGATAAGTGACAAGGGACCAATATGACTGATCAAATTGAAGGAGAGAAAAACCAAATTGCCAATATTGAGAATGATCCCCACCTTGAATCCCAGCGTCCCTAGGCCCATGCTACACCTTCTTTTGCTCCCTGAGCCCTTGAGCACTCAGCACACAGCTGGCGCCTTGCTGAGTTGATGAAACCTCCTGAGGTACCCACTGGCGATGTGCTCTCTGAATCCCTGCTCTGCCGTATCACTATAGAGCCCATAGATATTAAAAAGAGAATGAATCTTTATGCTAATAATTTTTAAAATTAAGGCAAATTTTATAAATTATTTACAATAATTTATATATATTAATATATATATATAAATATAAATATATAAATAGTACGCACACACACACACACACACACACACACACTCTCTTGTGTGTATCAGAGCAAATCAAAGCCAAAGGCCATCCTGAGAACCTCAGTCTCTTGTGTATTTAAAAACCATCTCTGAGAAAGCTAAGATTTCACAAAATATGTAATGGGGATTCTAGGCAACCTTAACAAGGTAGAAAAAGGCCAAGATATGCTAGTTGCTGTGTGAATTAGTATGCTTTTCTTTATAATGGAATTAGGACTTGGGCTATTTCAAATTTTAAAATTACTAATATGTTTGGCAACAAGTTGGAAATTTAAATAAATTAGTTTTAGGTTCATTATAATCACCTGTGTTTGTAATGTCTATGTTTGGGCTGTAAGGTAGCCAGCTGATATAAATCATTCCTTTGTTGCTCTGAACTGTGAAAAGAATAAAATATGTGCTCATTTGTGTATTCATAACCCATGCACGTGTTTGTGAATTTTGAGTTGGCAAAAACATTTCTAGCAGAAGGAGTTTTCAACATTTGGCTGGTAGCTGGTTCTTTGGGCATATTTGGAATTGCCAGGAAGAACTTTCAAAGAGAATAGAAGAAACCCAAAAGTAGTCTCAGAAAACCAGCATATCTAAGGGCAAAGACTTGTGAGTGGAGACAAATACAGAACAGAAAAACAGTGTCAAGAAAATAGCATTTGGTTATTGTATTTCTAAAGGGAGAGAAAGATAATAAGAAGACCAAAGACTTGTCCTTGTAGGAGTCTGAGATGTAAAGACTATTTGGCATTGGGAGGTCAGTTTCAGTGAGTGGTGAGCATGGAAGACAGATTGTATTGTTTGAGCAATAATAGTACAATAAAGAAGTCTGATCTTTAAGGAAAGGTAGCATTCCTTGGTAAATTTTGCATCCCCAATAATCCCCTGTGGGAAATCTGGCACATGACAGATGTTTAATAATATCCTCATTTGCCTCCTTGAAGTCTGGGTTTCTCTGCCTACTCTAGGGAACTGCTCCGGGCATTCCTCTGAGGAATGACTGTTAGGTTTCCTGCAGCTACTCATGACTGCGTGTCTTGATGGCACTTAACATGCATCACTGTGAGCTCTTGATAGTAAGCCATTACCCAAGCTCTGTTGTGGCTGACCTCAGCCTGCTCACTAGTGTGAGCTTGATGCTTATTAACTCAGGGAGGCTAGACAGAGCATTGCAACATACAGAAGGTTTTGCTTAGATAATTTCACAGAGTGATGACAATTCATCCATTATAAGTGCCAATGTTAGAATAAAGGAAACACAGCTGTAGGTTTAAGAGAGGGTGTTGTCAATCATGGTCTCTCAGTGGGCAAAGGCATTTTTAATTAGTTGGTTTGGGAAAAATAATAATAGAGGACATTGTTCTTGAACTGACAGATGAGAAGTGGATGCTGTCCAAATCATACTTTTTCCTTCTGTGATGGTGACCACCTGATCAGTACAAACTGCTGTTCTCTGCCACCATTTTTCATTTCAACACTCTGTCTTTTCTGAGTGTAGATATTTCCTTGGCCATTATTGGCTGCTACTTAGCCTCACCAGTCGGTCTCCTCTCTCAGCTGCAAGTAGTTGTGGTTTCCCTGGGTCTTCTTTTCTGGCTCCACTTCCCTATGTTCCTTTGTGTCATTTGGGAGGGTGCCTTTGAAATAAAGAATTGCACCAGATTAAGCATTAGGTACCTTCTCTTTCAAAGGAATTCATTTTCTTTCTACTATATGCTAAGCATTTGTACAGAATGCATTTTCTTTCTACTATATGCTAAGCATTTCCACAAATCTAATTTAATCTTTACCACAATTCAATGGAATGTTTTCTTATTCCATTTTAAAGATAAAAAAATTGAGTCTCAGGTGAGTGATTTGCTTATGATGACAAAACTATTTTATAATAAAACCATAAAATAGAACCATGTCTGTCTTACTCAGTGAATTGTATTTCATAATGCAAATTAAATTCATGTGATCACACAGCACCCATAGCACTTGCTATTCCCACTATCTGACATGCTCTTTCCTTGTGACTGGATTCTTCTTTTTGTTCCGTCATAGAGCATCTTATGGCCATGCCAAGCCTCCAGTACTCTCTATCACAATATGGTTGTTCTCACCATTTGGCAGTTTATTATTTATTTTGGGTTTATCACCTGCCTTCTCCTTCAAGAATAAAAATTGGAGAATAGTCATCTTGTCTTTCTTAGTCATCACCACATCCAATGTCTATGAAAGTGTCTGGCACATCCTAGCCACTCAGTAATTGCTTGATTAATAACTGAATAAATAAATGGATTATGGATTAAATGAATGACTGGATAAATAAATAAGTAAAAATTTCTTTTCCATAAACAGTACTTTTTAACTGTTAGGTTTTACCCTATAATATAAATTATAACTCAATAATTATAGAATGGAAAGAAACATTCTTTTCAAATTGAATTGGGTGTAGTTGATTTAGACTACTCTACATAGGTTTGATAGATAAAAGCCAGTAGCACAAAAGAGCACGGATGGGGACCAAAAGAGACCTGGATTCTACTAATTTATCAATGCGTGGTTACGTGATGCAAGTAAGTAACTTTTGTGGGACCCAATGCTCCATTCTTTTGTGGTTTAAAATCTATATTTATGTGTAAATATCTGCCTGGTTTTCTAAGGCAAAGCCCCAGTTAGCATTCAGGGTCCTGAGCACTTAGAAAGTATTCCCTGAAGAGTCATAGCTTGCTATCACAGAGCATAAAAAAATTACATATCAGCTTACATTCCTGGGTGTGTGGTATATTAGTTTCCTGTTGCTACTGCAATCAATTACCAGAATCTTAATAACTTAAAAGAGTGCAAATATATTCTCTTATATTTCTGGAGGTCAGAATTCTTAAATTGGTCATTTTCCAAATAATGTAACAAATTCACAGGTTTAGAAGTTAATATGAGGGCATCTTCAATAGTCTACTATGCTACCTACTCTAAACTTTCAAGTCTTTTAAAAAATGATTTATTATTCTGTATTGTTATGAGAGAAAGAGAGAGAGAGAGAGAGAGAGAGAGAGAGAGAGAGAGAGAGAGAGACAGACAGACAGACAGAGAGAGAGAGAGAGAGAGAAGAGGATGGGGGAAGCCCAGAGCAGTCTCCATAGGTGCACATCATTAGTTGTTACGTGGTTTCATTTCATACAGGTGGATGTGGGGCCATGAGGGTGGGACAAGAGGCGAGAGCCTTCGCCACTGTGCTATCCTGGTGATTACCAATTATGTTGCATTTAAGCATGTGGGCTTGCACGAACTGGAGCTGGGATTCAATCCCCAGACCTTGCAATTGCAAGGCAAACTCTCAACCTGCTGAACTATCCCAGTATCCCCTCAAACCTTTTTACCATGATTTGCAAAACTGTAAGTGACCTGGCCTATGTGTCTCCTTCCTTGTTTTACACAGTTCTCCCATTCATGGACTATATTGTACTATATTACTTCTTTAATCCCCCATGGTTTTTTCCAATATGAGATATTTGCACACATCTTTCTCTATATTTGGACTTCTCAACCCCCTACTATTTCCTGTCTACTTGTTCCCTCAAATATCTCATTCCCTTGTTTGTTTCCATTATTGCCATTACACCTTACACTTACTTTATGTTTTTCTTTCTTTGTTAGTCTCTTCCAGTAGAAAATTGTGCCTTAAAAAGAGAAATTGTGTTTGCTTTACTTTTGGTCATACTTCTAGTGCTTTGAATAACATTTAGTATGTAGCAAGCAATGAACAGATCCTGTTAAATGAATAAATCAATAAGTGGCTTGGAATCCTTTTAAAGACTTTAGTCTTTATTTTTTAATAATGAGGAAGATTTTAAAGGGAGTTAGATCCAGATAGGTTTGATGTGATCTTTTTATATTGTGAAAATATTATTTGGCCTCATCTAGGTTCAGAGAAATGCAAAAATAGATTCACGAAGGCCAGTTCACATAAGAACTGATGTTCACTTGACTTAGTTATATGGTAATGAAGATAGAGAAAAAACTTTGATGTCAGAGAGAAACAGGTGTAAAGAATGACAATGAAGTTTGTTTTTTATGCAACTGAGTGTTTGTGCCATTCCCTGAGGTAGGTAACACTGGAAGGGCTTACTTATTGTCAGGGTCGACCATGAGTTTAAACTTAGAGGTACAGAGTCTGAGATATCATACAGATATCGAAGTGGAGAAATTAACTAGGAGATTGTGACTCCCTGGATGAGGACATGTTCTGGTTTGCTTTAGGGAGTTGAAATATGCCAATCGTTCTAGTGTTTTAATCCATAGTACCTTCCTTCACTTTCTAAATTAGTTCTTTAATTTAGGCATATGGCATCTGAGCTGGTCAAGATTAGAGCAAATTTAGTAGTTTCTAGATTTAGATATGGGAATAGATGTTGTTGCTTCAAGAGAGTACATAAAGTGAGAAAAGGATTAAGGACCAAGGCTTTAAAAATTCCAATGATGACATTGATAATGTTGAACCTGCAAAAAAAAAAAAAAAAAAAGTAGAGAAGATATGTCTAGTTTTACAGAAAACAAGGAGAAGAAAAAACATTTTTTATGTAAAAAAAAAAATCAAATGCCTCCAATATTTAAGGCCAATAGGCAATATTAGCATATGTGATTCTAAGACCCTCATTACCTTTTCAATAGCATTCTTGAGACAGCATTACCATATGACTAAAGTAGAAAAATCTGAGCACAGAAAAAAGAACAAAAAAGTGAACAATGTTCATTCAAGCTTGAGTCAGGCAGGAGATTTGGCCATTATCTTTGTTAAGCAAATTGTGGGTAAGTTTGGAGAGGTATTAATTTTAGGCTATACAAATTTTAAACCATTTTTCAGAGTTGCTGGATGTCCACAGCACACACAACAGTGCTATGAACACAACAGAGCCTTTATAAATGTTGGTTCATGGAGAAAGTAATTTGTTTGTAGACTCTCATATGAATTCTTAGTATTCACACCTACTGTAGTAGGCAAAATAATGAACCTTCAAATGTTCCCAGATACTAATTCCCATCCTGTGAGTATGTTACCTTATATAGAAAGTGGAACTTTGTATATGTGATTAAGTTAAGGATTTTAGGATGGGAAGATTAGATTATTTGGGTGGGTTCATCATATTCACAGGAGTCTTTATAAGAGAGAGGTAGAAATGCTAGATTAAAAAAGAGATTTGAAGGGTTCGCTGAGATAGCTCAACAAGTTGAGTGTTTGCCTTGCAACCATAAGATCCAGGGATTGAATCCTGAACCTAGCCCATGCAAACCCATATGCTGAATGGTGGTGCAGCTGGTAACTGTTGAAATGACCTCCCACAAAGGAGGCCCCTTGTTCGGTTCCCACTCCATGTGGCCCCCCATCCACCTGTAGGGAATGAAACTACATCCCAACTAATGATGCATAACTATGGAGACAGCTCTGGGCCCTCCCCACTTCTCTCTCTCCTCTCACTTTCTCTCAAAACAATAAAATAAGTCTTAAAATCAAAAGAGAGGGTAAGCCGGGATGACTCAGAGGGTTATGTGCTCACTTTGCAGCCCTAGGAACCAAGGATCGAATCCCGGCCCCAGCCCGTGTGGACCCATATGCTGAACTGGGGAGTGCCCCCAGTTTGGTTCTCACCAGGGAGAGACCCCAGCCCAGTTCCTGCCCTGTGCAGCCCCACTCCCACCTGTGGAATGAAACTGTGGAAAAACCGATGATGTGCAACTATGGAGACTGTTCTGGGCCCTCCCCCTTCTCTCTGTTTCTATCTCTGTATCTCTATCTCTCTCTCTGTCAAAAAAACAATAAATAAATCTTAAAAAAATAAAAAAATAAAGAGAGATTTTAAGAAGGGTAGTCTACTGTCTTTGAAGATAGAGGAAGGGGCTACAAGTTAAGAAATGGAAGCAGCATCTAAAAGCTGAAAAAGGCAAAGAAACAGACTCACCCCTAGAGCCTCCAGAAGGATTGTAGCTTAGTCAACACCTTGGCTTTTGCCCAGTAAATTTGGGGAAAACAAATAATTCATGAAGTATGTCTAACTTTATATTTTAAATAACTGAAGAAATGGTGGTACTACTTATTAAAAAAGGAAAATCTAGAGGATGAGTGAGTTTAAGAGGGAAAATCAAGACTTCTTTTCCAGATGCTGTTGAAGGTACAGTTGGATGTATAAGTCTAAAGTTTAAGAAAATAGTTTGGTCTGGAGATATTTAGTTAGAGAAAGAAATTTCATAATGCTAACAGCTTAATTGTCAATTCTAAAAGGCACATTTCTAATAACAGGGCTTCAAATTTAATGCAAAAAAAATGACAAACTACAAAAATCAATAGACTAATCTAAATCATATCTGGAAAATATAATACTCTTCTCTCAGTAATTGATAACAAATAATCAGAAAAGATATAAAAGATTTGAACAATAGAATTAGAAAATTTTACAGAATAAGCAATTATATAACATTTTGCACAACAAACACAGAATAAATCTTATTTTCAATTATTCATGGGGCATTTTCCAGCATTGACCACAAACAGGGTAGTAAAAGAAATCTCAAGAAATTACAAAGGGTTGAAATTTTATAGAGTAGGCACATTGACCACCGTAATATTAAGCTAGAACTCAATAATAGCAGAAAGATCACTAGAAAATTTTCATATGTATAAAATTTTAAAGGCACAGGTCTAAATACTCATGCATCAGAATAAATATTAAATAAAATTATAAAATATTTGAACTGAATGATAAAACTTCTCAAAAGTTTTGGAATATATGAAAACATAATTTTAGAGCAAAATTTATAACCCTAAATGTGAATATTATTAAAGAATAAAAGCTTAAAAAGTTAGTGATCTAAGCATCTAGCTCAGGAAGTTAGAAAAATAAAACAAGTTAAACGCACATGAAACTTAAAGAAGAATAACAAAAAAGATAAAAATAGAACAGAAGCAAAATTGAAAACATAAAGATAGGATTAAGAAGACCCTGACCAAAAACAAAACAAAACAAAGCAAAACAAAACAAAGCAAAGCAAAACAAAACACATGTATTTTTAGTAACAGAAAAGAAACATCAATATAGAAGCTAAATATTCAAGATTAATAATGAGAGTATATGATTAATGATAATTAGACAACAAATTAAAAAATGTTGACTAAAATTTAAAAAATACCTGAAAAAAGATTTAAAGTTAATATAAGGAGAATGTTAGAAGAATATTCTATTTGTTAAAGAAGGTGAATTTTGGGATGCCGGGATAGCTCCAGAGGTTGAGCTCTTGCCTTGCAACCATGAGGTCCTGGGATGAAATCCCGGTCCTGGCCCATGCAAATCCATATGCTTAAGGGGGGCACATTTTCCATGTGGAAGGCCCCCAGTTAGGTTCCTGCCCCATGCAGCCCCACATCCACCTGTGTGGAATAAAACTATGTCAAAATCAATGATGTACAACTATGGAAACTGCCCTGGGTCCTTCCCCTTCTCTCTCTCTCTCAAATAATAAAACAAATATATTTTTTTTTAAGGTGAATCTGGAATTAAATATCTTCACATAAAAAAAGATTATAACTAGATGGAATCCTCTTGAAAAATTCCATCAATACTTAGGGGGAAATCATGGTGCAAGTTGAAAACTTTCTTTCCAAGTAAATACAAAAATTTCCTCTCAGATTATAAATATAAAAATTACTATTCTATTTGTTTTATGTGTCTATAATAATGTTAATATTCCAATCTGACAAGTACATTATGTAAATAAAAAATAGAGGACAATTTTAGTCCTGAAGATAGATTCAGAGAACCTAACACACTTTGCAAGCAGAGTCCATGATATAGAATAAAGCTTCATGGCCATATTGGATTAATTCAGGTGACATAATTTTTTAAACATTAGAAAATCACATAATGTGATTTACCACACTAACAGAATTAAGTAGAACAATTATGTGACCATAGCAAAAGATGCAAAAAGGTTGATGAAATTAAACATCCATCTTTGATGTCTCAGCAAACTAAGAAGAGAAGGGAATTGCCTTGATCTGATGAAGAGCATTTGTAATTAAAAAATTCAAAAAATAAAATAAAGAATTGAAAGACAAAGAGAGAGAGTGTGAGAGAGCAAGAGAGGAAGGAAGGGAAGGAGGAAAAGAGAGAGGAAAAGAGGGAGGGGGGAAGGGAGCAGAAGCTCCTTAGAGAAAGGGTGTGCATGAAGGAGGTCCAGATGAGTGTGAGTGTAGAAAGGTCTGCAGGTCTGAGCATTAGAAGGTTGTCTCTTTCCTTAGTGAGGCATGGACCTCAGTCCTATCTTCAGCTCATCTCAGCCTCTGCAGTTTTCTTTCTGCTCCTGCAGTGGATTGTGCTCCTTCTTCCTGGAGCCCCTCTGCACATGCTGTCTGCTCTATAGACTGTACTCTTGGCCTTCTCCACCTGGTTAATACCTGCACATCTTGTAAATCTCATCTGAACCACACATGTAAGCAGGAAAATCTGACCCAACCTTCCAGGACATCTGCCAGGGCAACGTTCCCTCACAGTACGCATTCCTCTTGAGACCTCTTCATATCCATTCAATTTAGGCTGCCCTCCCACAAGATAGTACGTACTATATATTCAGGGACTGTTTCTGTTCTGGACCAACCCCCCGGCACAGTGCCTAGTGTCACATAGGTGCCACTTTTTTCAATGCATGAGTGTATAAATAAATGAGGGTTGTGTGAAATATTCTTAGAAATATTTGAAATCAGAATTTGTTGGCAAAAATGTTATTAGCAGTAGTGTTTCTGCTCACAGATCAAATGCTCTAATATCCATAAAACAATAAATCACATGGTTATTTAGTTAGCCATTTATTAATAAATATGTATTTTTAATAAATGGTCAGGGAAACAATTCAGTTTTGTTGTTGTTGTTCTTGTTGTTGTTGATAGAATAGTTCTGTGGAAACAGCCCCTGGCTTTGGGGTTTATAGTTTAAATTTTAATTCCAGCTCTTTTCTTACAATTGTTTTGGCATTGGGTAAGTCCCCTAAATTATTTGCACTATCTCCTTATTAGTAAAATGGAACTCCTTGTTTACCCTTTACATTATTTTGTGAATATTTTAATTTTTTATAGATTTATTTTATTGTTTTTAACAGAGACAGATAGAGACAGAGAGAAGGGGAGGGCCCAGAGCAGTCTCCATAGTTGTACATCATCAGTTTTTTGACATGGTTTCATGCCACACAGGTGAGTGGGGGCTGCGTAGGGTGGGAACTGGATTGAGAGCCTCCCACATGGGAGGCTCACCCCCTTGGTCCAGAGGCCGAACTAGGGGGCTAGAATCAAAGTGAGGGCCTCCCAGCATGGGAAGCACAACTCAGTTCAGCATATAGGTCCGTATGGGACGGGGCCAGGATTTGATCTTCAGTCCCCAGGGCAGCAAAGCTGGCACTTAATCCACTGAGCCATCCAGGCTTCCCAATTTTTGTGAATATTGAATATTGTAATCCATGTAGAGACTCATATGTCTGGTGCAGAGCTATGTCCTGTCCTTGATTAATATCTAAGTGGCTAAATGAGACAGGAAGCTTGCTTTTTAAGTATGTACAGGTTCTGCATATTAATGGATGGGGGACTGATGCTAAAGGCAATTTTTAGTTGATCCTCAAGTCTTTAGATAAATACAGTGTCACAGCTGGAAGGAACTTAAAATTCATGTAGTCAGAATGCCTTCCTTACTGGTGAGGCTGTTAGAGGGGAAGGGCTACTGCAGGCTGATGGCTTCATCTTGGAGCAGTGGGCAGCCTGTATCTTAGAGACCTCACATTTCTTCCTCCCCTGCCTATAGGGGCTCTTGCTGAGGTGCTAACAGGCAAGCTATTTTGAGCCAAGAGTTGGATAAAGAAAGGCTCACAGCAGTGCCCAGCCTTGGTCTTAGCTTCCTCTGATGCTTTCCTCCTTTCAAGGCACTTTGTGTCAGCAGGAATGGGAGGTAAGTTGTGAAATTCAATTAATTTTATAGCCCACCCACACACCTCCTTCCAGGGCTGGCCCCACCAGGACTGCATAGTGCTATCAGCTCTAAACAAGACGTGTCCTGACTCCCTGCCCCTCCCGTCTACCAGCTCTTTCATAGGACTGCCTTCACTCACTCTGTTCTATTCTTTATAAAAGTCAAAGCTGGTCGGTGGGCATGTGCTTTGATATTAAAATACTGTTGCAAATCTAACTTTGATTTGGAATCTCTGAAAGCTTCAAATACAGAATTGTTTTTGTTGAAGTAGGTGGTAAGTAACTAAGATACTTTCTTCTTCTCTCTTGAGTTCTAATAGAGTAAAAGCAAAAAACATGAATATATATATGATTAAGATGCTTCCTGGATGCACCTATAATCCTCAAATATAGGAGTTTCATTTAACAAAATACAGCCATTGGATTTCTCTCCTATGAGTAAGGGGCAAGGAACAGAAACATGCCTTGGTTTTAAGGCATGAGTAGAGAAAACAGAGTTCAATGTCCTTATAATAGACCCAGATCTCAGGAAGCCAGAGCAGGGGGATCTGATTCTAATTTTGAAATAAATTTAGTGCTCTTTCTAAGGTAGTAAGTATACTTGGCTCTAAGTACAGAAAGAGAAAAATGCAAAAGTACAGAAAAGAGCTGTAAGTATTCAGTCTAATATTTTGTCTTTCAGGGAAGTTAAATAAAAATCTCCCTTTCTGATATTCCTTGTTCAGGGATTGGAAGAATCAGCAGAATTAAAATGGCCATATTATCTAGAGCAATATACAGATTTAATGCAATTTCTATAAAAATATCACAGATATTCTTTCAAGAAATAGATTTTTAAAAATCATTAGATTAAAGAAAATCATCAGATTCGTATGGAACCACAAAAGACCCTGAATTGCCAAAGCTATCCTCCAAAAAAGAATAAGGATGGAGGCATCACGCTTCCTAATTTCAACCTATACTACAAAGCCTCAATAATCAAAACAGGTTAGTATTGACAGAAAAACAGACACATAGGCCAATGGAATAGAATAAAAAAACCATACATAAACCCATAACTATATGAACAAATAAGATTTGAAAAAGGAGATAAAAATATACAATGGAGAAAAGAAAGCCTCTTCAGTAAATGGTGCTGGGAAAATTGGAAAACCACATGCAAAAGAGTGAATCTGGACTGTGAACCATTACCATATATCAAAATTAACCCCAAATGAATCAAAGACCTCCACATGAGACTCAAAACGTTAAACTGCATAGAGAAAAACATCGGCACTAAACTTATAAACCTTGGGTTCAGAGAGGACTTTTTGAACCTGACCTTAAATGCAAGGGAAGTAAAAGCAAAAATAAATGAATGGGACTATATCAAACTAAAAAGTTTCTGCACAGCAAAGGAAACCATCAACGAAGCAAAGAGACAACCAACCAATTGGGAGAAAAAAATTGCAAACAACACCTCTGACAAGGAGCTATTATCTAAAATATATAAAGAACTCATACAACTCAACAACAACAACAACAATAATGACAACAAACAATCCAATAAAAAAATGGGCAGAGAACCTGAATAGACACCTCTCTCATGATAACATAAAAATGGCCAACAGAAATATGAAAAAAAAAATGCTCAACTTCACTATTTATTAGAAAAATGCAAATCAAAACCACAATGAGATACTACCACTGCACACTGCTAGAATGACTATAATCAACAAGACAAGGAATAAAGAGTGCTGGAGAGGCTGTGGAGAAAAAGGAACCCTCATACACAGCTGGTAGGAATGCAAATTGGTACAACCACTGTGGAGGACAGTGTAGAGGTTCCTTAGAAAACTGGGAACGGAGTTACCATATGATCCAGCAATACACCTTCTGGGTATCTACCCCCCAAAATTGAAAATCTTAATTTGCAAAAACGTACTTACCCCCAATGTTCATCTCAGCGCTGTTCACTGTAGTCAAGTCACAGAAACAACTAAAGTGCCCATTTGATAGATGATTGGATAAAGAAGTTGTGGTACATTTACACAATGGAATATTATTTAGCTTTAAGAAAAAATAAAAGAAATACTGCTACTTGTGACAAAATGGATGGACCTTGAGATCATCATGCTAAACAAAATAAACCAGATGGAAAAAAAATCAAGAACTGGATGACTTCACTCATATGTGGAATATAAAACAGAAAGCAACAAAGAAACAAAAACTTTTGCATACAGTCAATAGTTTAGTGGTTACCTGAGGGTAAGGGGGCACCTTAGGAGAGCAGGGTGGGGGAGTCAAATATATGGTGATGGAAAGAGAACTGACTCTGGGTGGTGAACACATAATGCAACATATAGATGAGGTTCTATAGAATTGTACACCAGAAACCTGTGTAATTTTTTTGCTAACCCATGTCACCACAATAAATTTAACAATAAAAATATCCCCTTTCGTGTGGACAAAGTAAACAAAGGCAAATGTTGATTTCCTCTGACATTCCCCAAAATATTTAATTTCAACATATTGAATTAAATAGTCTATAGTCCAGCATGACTAATAGCTGTCATTTGAGGCTGGGTATCTATGAATTTTCAGAGCAGGCCTGTCTTTCTTTTTCTGTGTTAGAGGTGGAAGCTCAGATATCATTCCCAGCCCAAGAAGCTGAGATGAGTCACTAATTAAATTAAATTAAATTAAATCATAAGGTTAAGTTTTGCCCTCGGCAAATGGTTTACAAATGATTCTGTTTTTTATCCCCCATTAAGACCAAACATTTTGCCCGATAGAGAACACCAAGGAAGGCAGTATGGTGAACAGTGCATGTTACCAGGACCTCCAAAGCTGTGTTATCTATCTCCAAACCTCTTACTCTCCCACATTTGTGAAAAGCCCACAGTATCACATGAGAATTAGTGTATGCCTAAAATACCAAAATTTAGAAAACCACAAGGAAATTTCCAGTTTTTCTGATAATTTATTTTTTCCAACCATACTACAGACTATAATCTAGACTCCCATTGCTGTTGTAAATCAAAGATCACAGTGGGGACTTAATAGTATCCAGAGGTTTGTAGATAGAGAAAAAAAATGGAAAAGTAAAAACATTCTTGTTCTAAGCATCACCAGAATATTAATTCTTCTGGCAAGCCTCTTTCAGCTGTGTGTGGTAAATAATATATGAATATCCCTGTGACAGAAGAATTCTCCCAACAATAGTTTCATTGTGAAATTATGAACTAGAGTTTTCTTAGCATGAAGAAAAAATCAGCCTGCTCATATGTTTATTTAAAAGGTATACATTTTAATATTTATTTATTTATTTTTAATTGTTTTTTTGACAGAGAGAGATAGAGAGATACAGAGACAGAGAGAGAACCGAACTGGGGAGCTCCCCGTTCAGCACATGGTTCTGCACCGGCCTGGGCCGGGATTTGGGATTCGATCCTCGGTCCCCAGCACTGCAAGGTGAGCGCATAACCCACTGAGCCATCTCGGCTTCCCCTAAAAGGTATACATTTTATATATATATATATATATATATATATATATATATATATATATATATATATATATA
>PVKE010032988.1:0-18161 GCA_004027555.1 Craseonycteris thonglongyai
GGGGGATGGGAGGGAGAACCTTATATCCGTACCTGAGTAAAACTACTTTGATGGATTATTTCTGGATTTTGACTTATTAGGCACCCTCAGCCCCTTGGCTGACCTATTGCTTAAAAAATAGCCCCTAGACGTCATTATCAGACTGACCCTTTGTTCTGTATGGTTCTGTTATTTACCCAAGTTAAGGAAGTGTTGGGCTTTTTGTTCTTATTTTTGTTTGTTTTTCATGCTTGTACTGCTGTATTTGAATGCAAGGGAAGATGATGTGGCAATTGGAACACCTTGGATTTGAAGATAAAAATCCCCACCTAACCACTAATTAATTATCTGTGTAATATTAAGCAACATGTATAACTTCCCAGAACCTCATTCTTCTCTTTTTTTTTCCCCTAAAGATTTATTTTATTGTTTTTGACATAGACAGAGAGGCAGAGACAGAGAGAGGGAGAGAGAGAGAGGAGGGTCCCAGAGCAGTTTCCATAGTTGTACATCATCAGTTTTCAACATTCCTTCCACACAGGTGGGCCGTGGCCATGCAGGGCAGGAACCAGGCTCGGGGCCTCCCACATGGGAGGGATGCCGCCTAGAGGCAGGGGCTGAACCAGTGGGAGGTTGGGAAGTGGGGAGAGAACTGAACTGGGGGCCTCCCGAATGGGAAGCACATCCCAGTTCAGCATATGGGTTTACACAGGCTGGGGCAGGATTTGATCCTCAGTCCCCGGGGCTGCAAAGCGAGCACTTAACCCACTGAGCCATCCCAGCTTCCCCTTCTGTTCTGAGAGGGGGATAACGATAGTCATCCTTCAAGAATTTGAGGTACCGGTACTAGACGTAAGCATCTAGCACAGGGTGTTGGAGGCAATAAGTTCACAGTAACTGATAGCTCTTCCATTATGGCTGGAATTATGATTTTTAGATAATAAATACCAAAGTTTGAACAGGAACTTCAGTGAAGGTTTTCCCACCCATATCATTAAAAAATCATATCTCAAAGTTCTACCTAAAGACAGAAGACCATGGTGGCAATAGATCAGCTTCTTGAGTCACATATAGATCTAAATCTGTACGACCTCTGGCAAGTTTACATTTTCTCCAAGACTCAGTTTTCTCATCTGTAGAATGGGATTAATAATTTTACTTACCTAATAAGATTGTTCTGAAAATTAAACAAGTTCATCTATATAAATGTATCATTTAGCATAGTATCTGTTAAACAATAAGTATTTAGCAATGTTAGCTACTATCCTTATGGTGATAAATCTCAGGTTATGAATTTGATTCCTAAAAGTAAGATGTCTAAACTTTGTCCTTTCTATCTCTTATTTGAAAGTTTCTTACTTTTATTACTTGTATTTATTTACTTGTATTATCCAAGGCCTAGTTCTGTTTAAAATCTCCTTTCTAGCTACCCCCAGCTTAGGTTATTCTTCAATTTGGCCTGAAATTTTTAGCGTATTTTAGGAAAAAAAAATAAGGCTAATATGACTATCTGATACATACTCAGTCATCCAGTATTTATTAACTGAATGACCTCTTTATTCCAGAAACAATGATGGGGTCTCAGGACACAAAATGAACATGACAAACCCCCTTTGCTCAAGGAATGCATTGTCCAGTAGGGGGACATGTCCACGTAAATAAATTAATGCTGCAAGATGCCATTGCTGTGAGAGATGCTTATATAGGATACGATGGGGTCCAAAAAGGAAATTCAAACCTACAAGGGTTGGGGCAGAGGACCAGAAAATTCATATATTTTGTTAACATTTATTAAGTGCCTACTATGTGCTAGACACTGAAGATACAAAAATGCTGCCAAGATGATTAAACAGGATGCCTGTCTCTATTTCACGCATTCATCCTTCAGGTTTTTTTCTTCCCACCATCCCATCAATATAAGGTCCCCTTTGACTTCTCCTTACCCAAACTAATAGCAGATGTATTTGACAACATTGGAATATTGGAACACGTTCTTTACTGGGATGCTCTTATTTGATGGGCAGTATGTCTCCGTTTCCTTTGAAGCCTCCTCATCTCTGCTTCCCTTGTAAATGATTGAGTCCCATAGTGCAGCTCTTACCAATATTTAAAAGGTAGGTTCTTTTCTTTGTTTAGCTCAAGCTTGTCCAACCTCCAGCCTGCAGGCTGCATGCAGTACAAGATGGCTTTGAACGCAGCCCAGCACAAATTCGTGAACTTTCTTAAAACGTGAGATATTTTTTTGCACATTTATTTATTTATTTATTTTTTTTTTTAGCTCATCAGCTATCATTAGTGTCAGTAAACTTTATATGTGCCCCAAAACAATTCTTCTTTTTTCAATGTGGCCCAGGGAAGCCAAAAGTTTGGACACCCCTGGTTTAGTTGTTGAGTATTTCCTTTGTTTACCTCTGTATTTCTTGTGCTGAGACCACTGCCTGGCACATAACTGCTCAATAAATATTGTTTGAAGTTATGTAGAAAAAAAGTGGGGGAGGTCACTATTGAGGAGTCTTTTACAAATATGGAATAATACAATAAATGCAGTAAATTCAGATCCTTAAGAGAAAAGTTTCTGGAACTGAGGCTGGAACTAAATGGCTCAACAAAGCCTTCAATGTAGAGCCTGGATTTGCAGTGCAAAGAGCATGTGGGAAGTACGAGCCAACAGGGCCCAGGAGGGAAAGTACGAGAAAGTAGGGGTGGCAGATGAGCTAGACACATCCCTTAATTTAAATTTTTACTTTACTTTAAATTATGTTTAATCTATTTCTAGTGATCTCCATTGACATTATAAGGTGTAGAAGCCATCACAATAATTGACATCGCTCATGAACCACTTTGAGCTGAGTCTGTATGAATCTGCACCGCCAATATGTATTCAAATGTATGCAAATTGCATGTGACAGCTTTCATATTTTTCCTTCTCCTGCCCCAGCCAGTTGATGCTCTCTGCAAAAGAGGAGCTGATAGCAAAGACCTTTGGGCATTCACTCTACTCCTTTCTGTTGCCCAGCAGACATTTCACCTCTAAACTACCATCTGCCTTTGTGGGTTAAGGATGAGGATCGGAAATGAAAGAGGTAAAAACAAACTTGGCTGATCCAGTCATTTTGTGGGAAAGATCAGTCTGTTTCCTCTGAGAAATGTTCTGGGATGGGAACCAACGTAGCTGACATCCAAAAGCAGCGTCTCCACCACTGGCTGTAACGGTGATGTTCCATTAGCTGTCAGCAGTAATCACACTTACATCCTCTTTCCAGGCCTCCAGCTAGGAGGGGACGCTATTACACCCTCCCTGCCTAGTCACAAAGCACTTGACGACCAACGCGCGAACAGACGGGGCTGAGTGGCGCTGTGAGCGTGTCCCTGGCGCAGGGGCCTCTCCAGCCGGTATAGACTAACTCACTTGTACCGCCCTGGGCACCGGCCATCGGGACCCATAACTGGGCACCCCGGTGAGGAATTTGTCTCCACTCAGACCTGCATCCCCCAGCTCAGGAGAGCAACTCACTGCTGGGATTACAGGGCTCTATTAGCTAATGGCAGGGGTACCTGCTACCTCTCCTGTGTATAGGTGGCTACCTGGGATTCGGAAGGAAAACTACCTGGCGTTAGCCTTCTCAAGAAATGTACTAGTTTGAAAAACACACATACAGATGCACACACAGTTAGATTCTGATGCCTTTGGCTTCTTGCCTTTAAATATTTCAGGGACCTAGCAAAAGTATACATTCATAATGAACACCCTCAAGGAAGCACGGAAAAGCTCAGAACATATTGGGTTAACAATTTTTTCCTTAGGCTTTTGATTTATGGAGTGTATCTCTACTCCTCATTTTCAAATGAGAGTGGCTATGACTTTGCACTGAGCCTTGAGCATTAACTCCTTATTAAAAATGACTTTAGGTAACCTTGGGCTCAAAAAGGACCCAAGGCTTGGATAATTAAAACATAGTCTTGACAATAGGGCCACATTCTATGTGGCCCCATGATGAGAGGTTATTAGTTTATTTTAATTATAGAAAAAAGGTGCATACTTCCAAAAAAAAAAAGTTACCTTAGTACCCACATTTGATTGAATGGATAACAATCAGAGAGGTTAATTTTCATCTAGAAAACTCCTATTCATTCTTCAATACCCTTTTCGGTTTGTGAAGAAACAGCTCTCACTTGTGAAGCCTTGGCAAGACAGAGTATCACTTTTTCATTTTCACTCCTTTTGCACTTTGTATATAAGGTTCTTCGCAATCATTATCAAACATGTAAAATAATCCCCCTCTTCCTTTAAATGTACATTTCCATTCTTTTGAAAGAGGCAGCATTTTTGTCTTTTTTTTTCACTTTCTCATTTTTCATGGAGACTTAAAGAAATTTCTTTATAAAGAACACTGCAAGGGTAATGATTACTGGGGTTATAAAGGGAAGTGGTGAGGACTGTGAAGAAATGCAGAAGACCTGACCCAACAAAAAGCAGCTTCTACTAGTATCAGCAAATTATTGCTGTGGAGAAATATGGCTAAAATGTGACCAAATCATTTATTTAATAAAAGTCAAATATAAGATATTTTTAAAGCTCAAACTACTATTCTGCTCACAGCAGAACCAAAGGAGCATCTCCACGGCTTTGACAACTGGACTGACGCTGAAATCAACACTCCCAGAAGGTGAGGCAAAAATTGCAATCTGAAAATAACTGGGTTGAGTGCCCGCTAAAGAAACAAGCAAACAAAACAAACCGAACAAAAAAAATCAACATTCTCCCAAAGATTTTAACAAGATCTAGAATACAAAATGTTTAGGATACAATTGAAAAGTATTCAGTTTATAAAGAACTAGGAAAATGTGACTAACTCCAGATGGCATCAGTACGTGCCAGTTGTGAGGACTCCGGTGTTAGGATTATCAGATGAAGACTTTAAAGCAGGAACGATCCCAGATGGTGGAATAAGAGAACACGGTGCCTGCTTCGTTCCGTGCACTCCTTAAAATTACAGCTAAATCATTGAACAACCAACCTGGAGAACTATCTGAAGTCTAGCTAAACTCAAGTTTTATAACTAAAGACACAAAGAAGAGGAGGCCATGTCAAGGCTGGTAGGAGGGGCACAGACGAAAAAGGAGTCAAACCTCTGGTGGCAGTAGAGAATCAGGAGGAACATCTCAGCCAAAGCAGCTCCCCCTGGGAGGAGCAAGGGACCCCAGCCCCAAGCACTGGTGCTGGGAAGTAAAGCCCTACAAGATGTGACTGTGAAAAAGAGTGGGGGGTGGGGGAAGCCGGGATGGCTCAGCGGGTTAAGCACTCACTTTGCAACCCTGAGGACTGAGGATCGAATCCCGGCCCCAGCCCATGTGGACCCACATGCTGAACTGGGGTGTGCTTCCCATGCAGGAGGCCCCCAGCCCAGTTCCTGCCCTGCGCAGCCCCCACCCACCTGTGTGGAATGAAACCAGGTTGAAAACTAGTGACATACAGCTATGGAAACTGCTCTGTGCCCTCCCCTTTCTCTCTGTCTCTCTCTGTCTCTCTCTCTGACTCTGTCAAAAAAATAAATAAATAAAAGAAATCTTTTAAAAAGAAAAAGAAACTCTCTCTCTCTGACTCTGAATGTCTGGTTGAGAGGACAGCTTAAAAGTGCCTGAGGAGACTCAGTCACTTGCACGTACTTAATCTGGGTTCTGGAAGATGGACAATGACTGAGGGGCATTGGAGGCATATAGGGGCAGACTGAGGCGAGGGCTGGAGGCCAGAGCCACTTTTCCTGGGTAGGTCCTCCTGCCACGCAGCTGGCTGGTGGGCACCATCTTACCTGTGTTATGTCCCCACTCGCCACACACGGCCAAATCAGAACCTGATTGGTGGGGTGAGCTCTGCTCTCTCCACCCTGCTGACTCCCTGGGACCCCCCACACTCAACCGCAACAACACCAGAGGCACTTTCTCCAGGGAGCAGCCAGCCCCGCCCACGTGGCAAATTTTCTTGGAAAACAATTTACGTCTGTGGGCCTCAGGCAGGCCGCAGCTGACATTGGTGTGCTCTGAGGCTTTTGCTGAGTAGCTGCAGGCACAGCATGAACACCAAACTAGTGTCTATAGGAGCACCCAGTGCAGGTGACCAGGGAGATGGTGGGTGCCAGGGCCCCATGGGACACCAACTACATGAGGCTAGTCAGCAATACTGGGAGACGTAGCAGATCTAATACATAGAAAAACACACAGGCATCAGTCACATCCAAAATGAGGGAACAATGAAATATGTCTCAACTAAAAGATTAGCAGAAAATTCCAGAATAACTCAACAAGGTGGAGACAAGCAACCTATCAGATACAGAGGTCAAAACAATGGTTATAAGGATGCTCAAGGAACTTAGTGAAAACTGCAACAGAGCAATAGCACGCATAAAGAATAACATAGAAACCATAACAAAGAACCGGTCAGAAATGCCTATCTTGTTCACTTGTTACTTCAAGCTTTATATCCCGTGTATGAATGAAATCGCATGGCTCTTAACTTTTTCTGACTGGTTTTACATAGCACAGCAATCTCAGTGGCCAAGTAATATTCCATTGTGTATGTGTACCTCTTCTTTATACAATCATCTCTCAAAGGACACTTTGAATGTTTCTGTCTTGGCCACTCTGACTTTGTTTTTAGATCTCGACTATTTTTCTAGGTTTCCTATATGCATTCCTCCTTCTTTCCACACTCTTTATTTTCTGGGGCGAACCAGAATGATATCCCCAGCCCACTAGTCTTCCCTCTCCACACATGCTCTTGGAGACCACTTCTTGTTCTAATATTTTGTGTAGAGGCTATATGCTACTAACACCCAAATGATTTATCTGTAGCTCCCAATAGCCAATTGAGGCTTTCTACATAGAAGTCTTACAAACACAGCACACACCCCAAGCCTGATTTTTCTCTTATATTCTGGCACGGTTGGTAGCACTGTCATCTTCCTAGATCGAAATTTGGAAGAATTATCCTGCTCTCTCACCCTGGCCCCATATAATCACAAAGATTTTCTGGCTTTATTTATGAAGTATTTCTTGAGTCCAGCCTCTTTGCTCTATCCCCATTATTTTTGCTTAATTCAGTCTTAATCCATTTCTAACCTAAAAAGAAAAACTTTGCAGCATACCACTAATGAGTGCTTCAGCTTCCATTGCTTCTCCCTCTGGTTCCAAACAGCTGCTGGAAAGAGTTCTTAATGACAGATATGTGATTATCTCTCATTTTGTAAAAAAAACATATATTGCTATTATAGTGATGCCTTGGAATTCAAACTTAATCCATCCCAGAACCCTGTTTGAGTTCCAAAACGTTCAAGGGGGTGTTCGCATAAAGCTATAGGCCGTACAGTGGATATGTCCCACGCAAACAACATGTTGGCGTTTAGATTCCAAAGAGGCATTCGGATGCTGAGGCAAAATTGGCTTGATTTTTTCATTCGGATTCCAAGTTGTTTGAGTTTTGTGGCATTCAGATTCCGAGGTATCACTGTATTTTCTGTGTCATAATTCCCAAAGTTATATTATCTTCTGCCTGGCATTCTCTCTTGGTTCCTTTCTTGCCTCCCCCTGACTCACACTTTAAACTCTAGCAATAGTCAACTGCTTATAGATATCAAAATAACCCAGCTATTATGACTTCATAAACATTTGTTTTGCTACATCTGTTGTCTTCTATATTAAAAGCATAGTAATGTATCTTGACTTATATCTTGCTCTTCTATGTACCCTTATTGCATTTAATCCTCAGAATTACCTTGAGATCGGTATTATAGAACTATTGTTATCGTTATTTTAGAGCAGGGTGTCCAATCTTTTGGCTTCTTTGGGCCACATTGAAAGAAGAAGAATTGTCTTGGGCCACACATAAAATACACTAATACTAATGATAGCTGATTAGCTAACACACACACACACACATCTCATGATGTTTTAAGAAAGCTCACAAACTTGTGTTGGGCTGCACTCAAAGCTGCTCTGGGCCACATACGATCCCTGTGCTATGTATGGGTTGGACAAACTTCTTTTAGAAATTAGAAAACCCAGGAATAGAAAGGTTTAAGTGACTTGTATAAGAAAATCGTCAGCCTAGAACCTAAATTTAGTAATTATGACTACAGAAATTGCATACTGCCATGCTTAATTATAACCCAAAGTGCTTTTATTCGACTTTCTAAACTTACTTCAGGCATCACCTCCAAGAAGACTTCCTTGAATAATGAACATCATTACCCTTCTAACCTGGGTTAGAGGCCTCTCTGTGGTTTCCCAGAGTACTCTATGTATCTCTGATAATAGGGACCATCTTGCAAGGCAATTATCTGTTGTATCTTTTGCTCGCACTAGATGTAACACCTCAGTGACAGAAATTATGTTTTATTTATCTTTGTATCCATATCACTTTGCAAAGTACTTCATATAGTGGCCGCTTAATAAGTAGTTGCTCAACTAAATGTAAACATCTTTCTATAGCTCAGAACCCTCTGTTTAAACATTTACTAGACATTTCTGCTTATATATCCTCAGTACTCAAAAACCATTTAAATAGAATTCAAATATTCTCCTTAATTATCACCCCAAATTGTTTTTAACTGTGACCCTTTTCTTGATTAATGTACCAATGTCTATTCAGTTACCGGTAACCAAATCAGAAACCTGGGACTCATCCAAAATTCGTTCCTCTTTCATGCTCTATAATTGACCAATCATCAAATACTTTCAGATATATCCTCTATACATCTCTTAAATTCCCTTCCTTTTCCATGATCCCATGGCTTCTTATGCTTTCCTCCAATTATTACAAAATATTTGATTACTTATGTACATATCATTATGTCCTTCCCTGCCACTGGCCTGCGAACTTCTTGAAGAAATAGGACAGGTTTTTTTTGTTGTTTTTTTTCCTGGACCCTTAAGTCCTGTCTCCTCTTCAGTGATGACTTGGGGCATGGATCAAATGACCCATTTCATTTCCTAGTAGCTATTAGCTTTTCCAGGGGTGGCGAACCTTTTGGCGATTGAGTGCCAAAGTTTATGAAATAAGAGTATACTTGCTCGACTCGTGTGCCAACCCATCGAGTGAGACAGAGGTATCGATTATTTTTATGTCTATAAGAGGCATAGGATGTTTTTATAACAAAAAACAATAATTCCGCGTGACGAAATAATTGTTCCACGTGCCACTTTGGGCACGTGTGCCAAGGTTCGCCGCTCCCGCTTATACTCTGTAGTAACCTAAAGAGGAAATTTCTTTCTCCAGGAATTATGGCTGTGATAGCAATAGGGCTATTCATACATATTCTAGTTCTTCTCTCCTTCTTAGGTATATTGTAGGGATGCACTTTCCTATTCATTTTTGGAGTTCGATTGGCATGCCTTACTTTAGCTAATGAAATAGAAATGATTGAATGATCTCTGGACAAGAAGATAAAGTATACAGTTCATTGTATTCCTTTTCCCTCACTACAGTGATCAAAAAGTATGTGTGAACGGAGCCTTTGTCACATGAAATGTAAGAAATAAGATCATGTTAAGCAAAATAAGTCAGACTGAAAAAAAAAAACCAAGAACCATATGACTTCACTTATATGTGGAATACAAAACTGAAAGTAACAAAGAAACAAAAATTCACGGACACAGTCAATAATTCAGTGGTTACCTGAGGGTAAGAGGGGAGTGGGGCAGAAAGTAGGGACATCAAATATATGGTGATGCAAAGAGAACTGACTCTGGCTGGTGAGCACACAATGTAATACATAGACGATGTATTATAGAATTGTACACCTGGAGCCTGTGTAAAGTTTACCAACCAATGTTACCCCAATACATTTAACAATTACAAAAAAGAGAGAGAAAGAAACTTTTGTTATATTAACGCACTGTGGTATTAGGATTATTTGTTACTGCAACATAATTTAGCCTACTCTGATCAGTATGATATCCTCAGGTACTAGCATTTTTCTCTTCTGGAGGAGTGGTATTCAGGGAAAATCATGCTGCATATCCCTTTCTTGTCTCACAGATGTTTTTATCCAGATGAATTCAAGTGAAAATTAGCGTCAAGGGAAGCCTTGTCATGGAACTCAATCCCAACCTGGCAATATTCAACCTAGGAAATATGTAAGGAATGAAAAGGGTAATCGTATTTGCTTTGAGGAATCATTACGAACTCATAGTATGTAAGAATCATGTGATGGCTTCTGTTCATATACATCTTCTTTTCTCTCTACTAAGTGTGCTGCACATAGGCTGATCCAGTCAGGAATAATATGCCTCCTGGAGCATTGCTAGAGAGGCCTTGGGATTAATGCCACAAATATTTGATTGGGAATACTTAATTAGGACATTAAGTGAAAATAGCTCAACATGGGAAATAGGCTAACATTATAACCACGCTTATTAAGCATTTATAGTTTGCAGTGTACCACTATTTATAAATAGTCTCCTAGGACAAAGCTCTGTAGGTATTATTATTTTTGATCACCAGTTCCTCCTTACTAGAAGTAGATAATAGAGTCTGAGTCACCCTTCATTTACCACATTGTTCCCCCTTCCTCCAAAAGAAACCCAATATTCAGATAATCCCAGAGTTCTAGGTGTTGCTAAAAGTAATTATGAATTCACTTCTCAACTGAATTTTCTCTTATGTAGACTTCCTGTTTCCTGTAGCTTCTCATCCTATGATACTTTCATTTATTATTATTTTGTGTCCCGTGAATATTTTTCACTTCTGTGCTTTTGTCCACTGGTTCCCTGATTTCTGTTTTCATTGATATAGGATGAAACTGTTTTTCTCATCTGAGAAAACTGTCATTAATCAGAAAAGGCTCGGTTTTGTGGCTGAGTTCAAATAATCTCTTTCCCTCAGGGAGCAAATCAAACTCTATGGTTCTTTCTGTTTGGGAATCACAGAACACACCTGGGTGTAGTGCTACCTCCTCCATGAAGCCTTCCTTGGTTCCTTTCAGATAAAACTACCTCTTATGTTAGTTACCACTTTGTTCTGTTCTCTATAGTAACACTCCATTATTGTATTTTGACTTGGACCTTCTGAAAGGTCTGTCTCCTAGACCAGATATGAAAGTCCCTAAAGGCAGAGAATGGCTTTATTCATCCTTATACCACGGGTCCCTCACAGAGCCCGGCACATTACTTCTAGGACAGAGACCATTTTAGTCACACCTGGAGCTATAGAACAAAAGTCTCAAGTTGTGGCCCTTGTGCTGGATGAGACCATCAAGTATGTTCTGCATGGTCCCCAAAGAGTTGCCTAGCACAAATCTTAACTATTTTTAATTGCCAATTTTAAAGAATAAAGGGATTTATCATTTTAAAAAAATTAGATTTCTAGCTCTACCTTTTAAAAACCCAACATATTAGGAGATTGGACAACACTGAGCTCACATTCGAACGTAGAAGTAACAGCAAGAGCTGAGTGGCAGCTCTCCGGAACGAGCACCAGGGCCCGGGTCGCCAGGTGACCACAGTTTCCCAAGAATGGCATGCGAAGCCCACAAGCCATCAGAATAGCACTTGAACGCTGGGTTCCACAGGGACGATTTTCAGGTCACTGGTTTCAGGACAGAGCAATCTCCTGACTGTCAGACCAGAGCTGAGGAATTAGTGTTGACATAGGTGGAGACCTCCAGCCGGACTTGCTTCCTCTCTCCCTCAGGGTGATACCGCTTTAGCAACGGCTGCTTCAAACCAGAGCATACTTTTCATTCTGCTGCTCTCGAAAATCTCCTCAGAGTTCAGCTTCCAGTTTTAAGGTGGGAGGATTTACATAACCAGAGAGCCAGGGGGGAACCTAGTCACTTTTTTATCCACATGCTGTCTGAAGCCTGAATTTTGGTTGTGAGCCCAGAATTTTATTCACAATCAAAGCAGTTCATGTCTGTTTCTCTGCCCTTTTCTCTTCCCTTCCACACTTCATAATTAAACGTATCTCTGTCCTTGTCATGCTAACGATCTCTAGCAATTTCTTGATCATCCTAATATTTTAATCTTATTCATCTTTATTTTTGTCTCTGTATGTATTTTACATCTTAAAGTGTGTGGAGTTACTAGAAGTAGAATAAGTAAACCCACCAAAAAAAAAATCAATGTCTTTTTAGATTTTGAAGGTAAGACATGTTTTCTGTAGACTTTTCAAAAATTAAAAGTATAAGAAAATCAAAGTATCCTAGTCATCTGTCTTTTATCCATGATTGTATATTTCATAACTGGAATTGTGTTGCACACGTAACTTTAGGTTCACCTATGTTCACTGAACCTTACTGTGTGATCATTGTTTTTAGTGGAAATATGATAGTCCACAAATGAATATAGAAACGTTATTTAGTCTTTCCCTTATGTATAGGCACTGAAATTATATTTGGTTTATTTTTCCCTTTATAAGAAAATCCTTGCCCTAAAATTTAACTAGTTTCTTGAGTAGATTTCTCAAAGTGAAATTACTGGCTCAAAACTCAAGAATGTAAAAACAAATTTTTTTTGATGACACATATTGCCAAAAATACATTTAGAAAATCCATTCCTATTACCTTGCTTGCTGAGAGCATCAGGACACATGGTTATCTCACCTATGTTCTGAAGTTTTAAAATATTTAATAACAGAAAAGTTAAAAATTTGTTCTAATTTGTATTTGTTAAATAAGGTTAAAATTTTTTCATGTGTTTATTGTGTATTGTATTATATCTTTTGTCTGTCAATTGCTCATATTTGTTACCTACTTTTCTACTGTCACATTGAAGATTTTTCTGATCACAGATCCTCTTTAAGCATTTAAGCTAATGGACCTATATCTGTCATATTTGCTGCAAGTATTTCTCCCAATTTGTCAATGGCCTTTTTATTTTTATGGCTTTTGAAATATGTAATTTAAATTGTTTTACTTAGCATAGCCCATCAATTTTTCTTTCCCTTTTTTTAATGCTTAAAAGCCCTTTACAAATGGTAATTATGTAAGGGGAGAGGGGTGTTAACCTTATTGCAGTAATCATTTCACAATATATACAGGTATTAAACCACCACATTGCACACCTTAAATCTACATACGTTATATGTTAATAATATCACAATAAATTGGGGAGGGGGACTAATTTTTTTTTAAAGCCCTTTACATCCATGAGACGAATTAAATAGTTACCTATATTTTCTTCTACCTCTTTTTTATTTTAGGTTTTGCATTTAATTCACCAATTCATTTCATACTTATTATTATTATGGTTCATAGTAAGAGTCATGTATTCACCTAAATGATTTCACCTGCGAAAAGATAACTACTTCAGGGCAAACACGTGTGGGACCTCTGAAAGGAACAAGAGTGTATCACTCACTGCCAGCGACCTCCGTCTCCTCCCCGCACTGAGAGGCTATCTACCCTACAGTGTTGGGGGAACAAATGAGTCTAACCATACTCCCTAATGATAGATAGATAGATAGATAGATAGATAGAGTAAACTTTTATGAGAGCTTCCCATACAACCAATGGCCAATCCACGGTATTTTCACCTATCAACTCATATAAGCTCCACCTCGGTGTTTAGAAGAAGCAAGGGGATTCAAGCCAAAATTAGAAAGCAATCCTTCAAAAAGCATTAGCCTTGATGGATGTTAACTAAATTTATTGTGGTGATCATTTCACATTATATATAAATACATATATCCAATCATCATGTCATACACCTAAAACTAATACCATGTTATGTTATGTGTCAATTATATGTCAATAAAACGGGGGCAAAAATAAAACAGAAAAAATAAATAATTTAAATTTCATTGATTTGCATCATTGTGCTTTATTAAGAAATCAACATGAGACCTCACTTGAACTTTGCTGTAAACCAGGGTCCCATATCCCACCCCAAAGAGGGGGATTGGTGATTTCTGATGTGGATACTGGGGACAAATGGAGAGCACGAATCTATAAGACAGTTGGGAAGAGAGAAGGAGAAAAGAGACGTTTCAGCATAAAATTTCACCTCCATGTTTAACTTCAGTGAACCTAAGAATTTATTTATTCACTTTAAAATTATTGAGTGCCCGCTGCATGCCAGGAAGAGAACCCTGAAACTTCACGGGTCATCTGTTGGGGGTTATGCATCTAGTGAGATTTTGCATTGAAGAGGAGGAAAACTTCCTGGGTCCTAAAGAGCCCCAGGCTAGGCCACAGAGGAGTGGGGAATGGTCTCCCCTTTGTCTATAGAGAAGGAAATAGCCTTCACTTCATGGCTTTGCCTAGAGCAGAAAGGGGGTGATAATTCATGAGTCACAAGACAGGATGACCATTCACCTCAATGAACACAGATTCCTGAAACACTTCCTGGTTGAAGTAACTATTCCCAACCCTCCATGGACTGCATTTTCATCCTGAAAAGGCCTCTTGGGATCCAATAATGCCCTTGAAACCAAGACCACATCTAAGCCTGGTTGGGGGTACCTGAAGCCATAGCATGCCCCAGTGTAACATGCAGGTTCTGGGCCATATGGCATCCCCTGAGCCTGCCATTCTGTGGTCTACGCCAGAATAGCACATGCTCGAATATCCCAGGATCTTGAGGGGAGAGTTGAAATATCATAGAGCCAGTATGAGGTTAAACTTCTATTTTTCTTCTTAGGGGCATGACTAGAAATAGAACCAGGGGAGATATAGAAAAATGCTTTTATTGAGTCTAACATGTGGTAGGTTGAGGTTAGGACATACAGATAAAACTTTTTGGCTTTCTGAGGTATGACCTGTTTATAATTATAAAATAGGTTTTTTTAAATGCCCTTAAGTGAAATAGCTGCAGTAATTACAGATCCCACCACTTGATTTCACTTAAGCTTATTTTCTCCATAGTCTGAGGAGAAAAATATCTAGAATCTGGTTTGTGATTTTGATTAGAAACTAGTAATTTTTTAAAAGATTTATTTTTGTTTTTGACAGCAAAAGAAAGAGAGACAGAGAGAAGAGGGAGGACCCAGAGCAGTCTCCACAGTTGTACGTCATCAGTTTTCGATATAGTTTCACTCCACAGGTGGGCACAGGGCTGTGCGGGCAGGAACCAGGCCAGGGGCCTCTCAAATGGGACATAGGCCCCCGCTGGGGGCCTCCTACATGGGAAGCATGCCTGGAGTGGAAACCAAACTGGGGGGTCTCCCAGAAATTGGGGAGTTTTAAACATATTACATTATATTAGTTTCAGTTGTACAATATAATAATTTGATATTTGTATATGCTGCAAAATGATCACCCCAATAAGTCTAGTTAACATTTTCACCACACATAGTTATAACATTTTTTTCTTATGATAACTATTATGATACATTCTCTTAGCAATTTTCAAATATATAATATTGTATTATTAGCTATAGTGCGTTACATCCCCATGACTTATTTATTTTATAACTGAAAATTTGTACCTTTTGATCCCCCTTTACCTATATTGGTGGTATGTGTGTGTCCATGTGTGTGTGGGGCGGGGTGGGGGGGTTACATGAGATGCTCACAAAAATGAGTTGGTTCTTTGGGATCTCTCTCTCTCTCCAGAAAGTATCTAGCCATGAAATACGAAAAATAGAGGCATTATGGTTGGATTCCTTTTTGGACAGCCATATGTATATACATAATTTTAGATGTTGCCTATGTCAGGGCTAAGTAAGCATCCCAGTCAGAGAGAGCCACACCTCCCAATAAGCATTCTGACAGGCAGATCGGGAAGAAGAGGGGAGGAAATCGAGTAGGGGCAGGGAGGCTGCCAGATGGTGGAGACAGAAGGGGGGAATGCCTGGAAGGCCAAGTTAAAGGAACAGCTTAGAGAGAAATTCCCATCTGTGGGGAGGATGCAAGAATAGAAACACAGAAGGGTCATAATTAAAGAAAGCTCTACAGAAGAATATTGGAAAACAGGAGGTCATTTTCAATTGGGATGTATCACCTAAATGGCTAAGAAATAAAAGAATGCACATCAAGGAAATGTGCATTTGTTTTATTCACAAATGAAAGGTGACGGCCTTCAGAGAATTCCTTTAGCTTCTTAAGAAAGATACTTTTTGGGGTATTGAAATGTTGCCCATTTGCCACCATTCGCAGGTTGCTATAAAATATTGCAGACTTGTTTAAACATGGCTTATTTTTACTATTAAGGCCTCAGATGCATTTTAATGAAATGAGTTTCATAAAATAACAAAGGCATGTCTCTTTTCTATTAATGAAAGAAAAATATTAGTTAATGCCATGGCCATTTTCTTTCTTTAAAATGGAATCTGAGATAAAATGCAATGTTTAACACCTCTGAGATTTAGAATGCCCTTTTAAATTATCCACACACACGTCACTCCCTGTAAATGATTCATTTTGTTAACTTTTACCAAAGAATTAATTATCATTTGAACTAAGCTCTGTTAATGAACAAATATAAAATTAAGATCCTCATATCATGGAAATCAAGTACTAATAAGATGTAAGAAAGATTAAAAGCAGGAGGCTTCATTTGGATTTTATAGACCAAATGCTTCTAACAGGAAGATAAGCACAGGGCAATATCTAAGTCTTCTAAAGCACAAAGCAAAACAATATTAAGTTGAAAGACGGGAGGAATAAAAGGAGAATGGAAACAAGTAAGACATTCTGTTTCCAGGGCTAGGAAGGGGTGTATGTGGTGTGGACAGACACAAACACATAAACGAAAGTGTACAGAGCAAGGAGCAGCTATCTTCACAAATAAATCGGCTTGGATTCGTTAGTGTTGCTGCCAGCCCTTGGTCAATGTTAAGACTGTGCCACCTTCTGGTTGCCATTTGTATGACAGGCATCATAGTGTTTGAGGATGGCAGCCTGTCCGTTTTATGAAAAACTTATATCGAAGGCAAACAGCAGATACATGACTTGTGTTGTGCAGTCTCTCCCCTGGGAACTGTATTGGAATGAGAACACGATCCATAAATGTATTCCAGTGACTGCTAGGCTTGGAAAATCAGAATTTGCTTTTTTAAGCTTGATCAACTGGAATGGGACATGATAGACCAGACACAAGCAAAGACTGCGTTGCAATTGTGAGAGCAGGAGGATTTGGCTGTCTGTCTTGCCTCTGATTGCCGAGTTTCCTGAATTTCTTAAAGTCACAGAAATGGCACTTCAGCAAACGAAGTAAGGCCTCTGCCAGTCAGGGGAGCAGATGGGGAGATAAGCCAGCATGCCTACCAAGCCACGAAACACCAGGTAACCATGTAAGCTAATCTTGGGACAACTGTTAACATGCAACTGTGGCCAAATGATAATTCAGAGAACTACTTTCTTCTAAAATTCCTCCATCATTTCAAATGGATCAATTATGGCATCATGACCTTGAGCGTCTTGAGACTAGAGCTTGACTCAGCAATGAAATACTTTACTTCCACACCAGGATGTCCTGGCTGGAGGACTTTTGGAGGACCCATGGCCACCTGTTCAATGTATGTGCCTGCCTTAGTTGTCTATTTGTTTGAAATTGTGTTTGAAAAGTCTAGTGTTTGAAAAGATAGTCACAAAGGAAAGGTATTATTTTTTCCAGGTGCATTAGTTAGAAGCTTATAGGTCTTAATCAAAATTAGTCCTAGAAACATTAAAATCCTAAATTACTCGCAAATGTATCTAAGGGACAAATATATTAACATAGATGAGTAAGCCAAATTGAATGACTATACTCTATATTTTAACAATTCAGACTGCAGCAACCCTATGCCAAACCACTCCTCTGGAGTCATACATACATATACTCTTAGCCTTAAAAAGTAAGTAGGAAGCTAACAATACTTTTACTGCAGAAAGAAGTGAAGTTTTACTGTAACAATTCTGATGATTTTCTCAACTTTTTATTTTACCATGCTGAGGCTGACAGAAACTCAATATTATTGCAAACTGAACCATTTCTGAATCTACAAATAATATGATCAAGAAAGTAGCAGTTAGATAAAAAAAGAAACCACAAATTTGCTTTAAAAAACAAACAAACACGAATTCAACTTGTGTTATTGTGTTGAATGGTGGCCATATAGTGATACTGGGATTTGCTCTATGTAAATTATTTTTCATTTAAAAATTTTTAGACTTATTTATTGTTCGAGAAGTAAGAGAGAGAAAGAATGAGAGAGAGTGGGAGGGGAGGTGGGAGTGGGCACCAGCATTATGGACACACTCAATGGT
>PVKE010032989.1:0-18182 GCA_004027555.1 Craseonycteris thonglongyai
TCTCTCTCTCTCTCTCTCTCTCTCTCTCTCTCTCTCTCTCTCTCTCTCTCTCTCTCTATCTCTGTCAAAAACAATAAAATAAATAAATAAATAAATCTTTTTTTTTTTTTAAGTAAACATTTATGATCATGGTTTCTAAAGGTTGGGAATTTAGGAGTGGCTTAGCTTGGTGGTTGTGGTTCAGATTGTCTCATGAGGTTGCAGTCAGACGTTGGCTGCGGCTGCAGTCAGATAAAGGCTTGACTTGGGCTGGGCAACTCATTGCCCAGATGGCAAGTTCATAATGCTGGTTGTTGTCGGAAGCCCTCAGTTCCTCAGCACATGGACCTCTTCAGAAGGTTGCTTGAGTGTCCTCACCGCATGACAGCTGACTTCTCCCAGCGTAAGTGAGCTCTGGAGTAAGGTGATCAGACATCCCGCTTTTGGCGGGACAGTCCCGATTTTTAACTATTTGTCCCGCGTCCTGTGGCGTTTTAAAAATGTCCTGACTTTTGGAAAGAATGCATGACAAGCTAGGGAATGGCGGGAGATAGACCAAATTTTTAATCAAGAACCCCCTCCCCCCACGGTCAATGGTGTCCCGCTTTACCAATGTTAAAACCTGGTCACCTTACTCTGGAGGCTAGAAGTCCCAAATCACGGTGTTGGTAGAGACGTGCTTCCTCTGAGATTCCGGGTGCAATCAATCCTGCCCTCCTTCCTCCCCTCTTCTGGTGGGGGCAGCCATCCTTGGCCTTATTGGCTTGCAACTGCGTCACTACAGTCTGCCTCTCATCACGTGCCATCCTCCCTGCGTGTCTTTCCACTTCCTCACCTTTACAAGGCCACCCAACATACTCCTACAGGTTCATAATAATTACACTACAAGCAATTCTGGAATGTTCTCTTAGAAAAACAACCCAGTGAAAAGCACAGTGTTATGTATTATATTAACGGCATCTCAAAACCATATTTTTATTCATTTTCTGACCACCACTGTAGAAGAAACATGATTGTAGAAATTTCCTTTACTAAACAGTAGGAGGGGAAAGAAACCTCACCTTTGGAGCTACAGTGCTGGATAGTTATCATTGAAGAAATTACAGGTCAGCTTTCTGGGGCTTATGACACCTGTGAAACAGTAAGTGTGTCAAGGAGAATAATGATATATTTGATTTGTGATTCTTGCATGCTCTGACATTTTTGCTTCCTGGTGCTTGTAATAACACTAAACACGTAGTCATTAGCTATTTGTAAGCCCAAAAGTGCTGTACTAACATTAGCTTAGGAGCTCTGAGACTCTTGAATTGAGAGGCTATTTCATTTAAGAGGAAAGTGTGGGTCATCCTCCTTTTTAATTCTGAAGGAAGCTCACATTTTCTAAGTTTGAATGACAGGAAGGAATGAAGCCGTAGAATCACGGTCCTCTACCTGTCTCGGCCCTGAATCCAGTAATGTGCTGTGATGACTGGAAGTCCTTGTTCATTTCAGGAAAAATATTCCTTTATGTGTGGCGTGGAGTACTGTCACAGCCCAAGCACAGTTACCTAACATAAACGGGCAAGCGACGCTGTCTGTTCGTCCCTCACCTTGAGGAAATTATTACCCCAATATGAAACGTGGGAAACTAGACTCAAAGCTTAAGGTCGATGCATGCCTCGCAGACACCATAGCGGTAAGCAGCCCGATACCTAGGCAAAGGTATTCTCAGATTTTCATCATGGTCCCTGAAACAAGTTAGGGAAGAGAAGCCATACATTCTTACCTGACAGTGCAGAAATATGACTACTTTATAACCCTTAAGTATAACAAAGTAGGTTCTTCTTTACCGTTGTTATGATTCCAGTAATATAAGTAGTTACAGAATGGGATCATGATTCGTACCTCGAAGGCACTGGTTCTCACACTTGAACTTTCGTGAGAACAGTGGAAGGCTGGTTGCAACAGAAATTGCTGCGCCTGGTTCCCAGAGCTTCTCTTCAGGAGGTCAAAGGTGGGGCTTGAGGATTTTCGTGCCTCACAAGTCCCAGGGGCTCCCAATGCTGCCAGTCCAGAGACCACACTTGGAGAACCAAGATCCTGAAGCTGGGCTATGAAATTCTGGTTCTACCCACATCACACTCTTTTGGTTGAGTCTCCTTTGCTGAAGTTAGAATGCATGGACTGCTTTTACAGATGACAGTGGGTGTGAATTATTCGAACACTAACTGTGGCTCAGCGCTGAGGAGAGGGCACGGGCCATGGCACCGGCTGCGCTAAAATGTAAGGGAGCCATTGGTGCCCTTTAGGAAACCCAGTCAGCCAAGGCCCAAGGGCTTGATGCCCGAGAAGATGCAGGTGGGCAACCCCCCTGCGCACGCATCAGCTGAGGACAGGAGTGTCACACAGATGCCATCTCTGGCGCTACACAGGAAAACGCATTTGTGTCACTCTGTGGCAGGGTTTTTCGTCGTCTTTGTGTGGGGTGGGTAGCAGTCGCAGGCTCCTCCGGAGGCGTTGCTGTGTTTCAGCTCTCAGTGGTGCAGCAAATTATATCTTTCATGGATGATGTGGACTTGACTTGAGGGGGTCTGCGTGTTCACAAGAAGTGTTCTGCCTTCCTGGGGCACAGAAATGGCTCTGCACACCTACCACTGTTCTTTTCTAAGGAGGGATTGATTTCTCTGTGAGGGTATGTGTGCATGTGTTTAAGAAAAACCTCCAACACCTAATGGCAGGTTTCTTAATAGCACTGTATGAAAACACACATAGCTTACAAGCGCTTATATACTCTGAGTCCTTTGAAGATCTCTGACACAGCTTTTTGATTTTTTTCCTCATTTACTCTGCTTAACTTAAATGGAATTCATTTTCTATCTATTCCACCAATTTCCCGTGAAAGTGTCTAAAAATTTCTGAGAAAAGCAGACGAGACTCTATCTAGGTTTTCAAGTCCATTGATGTCCTGTGATGTGCACCTTTCCTTTTCATGTCGGGGGAAGAGAGGGCACATTTAGTCTCTGAAAGTGAAGAGAACTTTGTTTGATGCCGGCTAGCACTTAGACGTTGGGAGTGACCAGTTCCAAAGCCTTAACTACGAGGGCATAATTAAGCTTCTCCTACTTCCATGCTTCACGGCCTCCCACTCGTCTCCCCTAGGGCTGCTCTGGGGCGGGTGGCAGGAGGGCATGGCTCTCTGCCATCACATCACTCAGAGGGCAGCAGATGCCTCCTCAGAGCAGAAGTCATTTTTCTCAGTAACCACGTAGCATTCTGCCATTGTCAACCACAAGGACTGACACCAAGTGAGTGCTTTTAAGTGGCTTATAAATGAATTAATAAATGAATATCATCTATAAATGTAGCTAAGCCCTTCATGAACCTAAGAATACATTCAATCTATTATACCTCATGGGTTAATGAATTCCATAAATTTTCTTTCTGACTTGAAAAATATTCTTTTTTTTTTGCCATAAAGTTATCTTTTCCAGAGAACTGCAGAGAGGAAGGAGAGCCTATTTCTAATATTCTGGGAATTGTTCAAAACAAAGGAAGTCAGTGCATGTATTAGCTACCCTTTGCTACCTAACGAACACCCCCACTTTTACCGGAAGAAAACAAGTATTTATTATCTTACAGGGGTTCTGAGGGTCAGGAATTTCAATTCCTAAATGAGGCTTCTTAGTTGGTTAGCTTGGCTCAGGGTCTGTCGCCAAGTCACAGTCCCGTTGCTAGGGCTGCAGTAGGCTGAAGGTCTGCCCAGGGCTAGAGGATCTGCTTCCAAGATGGCTGATTGCATGGCTGTTAGCAGGATTCTGCACTTCCATACCACCCAGGCATTTCTGTAGGAAATTCGAGTGTCCTTACACGCGGCTAGCCTCCCCAAGACATGCAAAATTCAAGACAGCACACACAACTGAGGAGGAAGCCACAGTGCATTTTATGATCTAAAATTCCAAACTCCTGACTCTCATACCACCACAGGAAGTGTAGGCCACAATCAAGGAGAGGAAAATTGGGCTCTCCCTCTTATAGGAAGAGTAGCAAAAGACTTGTGTACATATGCTAAAACCACTACAATGAGCAATAGAATTGGGGGATAGAGGTAATTTTAGAACATTTTATGACTGGTAAAATTAAGTAGCAGACTTACAGAACCTCAGTTCTTTCTGCAGCTCTGAAGTGTCCTGCTTTGGGTGAGAGAGGTGATATGACATTTTAAAGTTAATGGGGCTTGTTGGCACACACATGTTATTGATGTGTATTAAAGCAAGTCTAGACTACATATCTAGTCAATACTTGAATTCCTTCTACCAGCCTCTGCTTAGACACAGGGAAAGGAAACCTTCTTCTTCATGGGACAGCCCAGTATATTTGAACAGAAACTTAGTTTAGTATATCCATTAATTTTTTTTATTCATCTATTTATTGAACCTTCATAAGGCACCTACAATATGTCAAATAATTCTTAATCTTTAGTATACAAAGATGAATAATTTGTGATTTATATTTCAGAAAAAGTAAAATCTAATGAGGGAAGAAGTCATGTAAAAATTAACCAATTAGCATGAGAGAGTTGTACCTCTTTCATATAGAAAGAGTTATGAAGTCATGGCAAAAGGAAGTAGTAAATCTTCCCTGGGAGGCATCTGGGGTCAGAGAGGGTGAGAGAAAGATTGAAGGACATTTGGCGGTATAATTAGTCTTCGAGCTAAGCCCTGAAAGATGAGGGAACATGTGCTAGGGAAAGAAGGGCAAGGAGACCCCAGACAGAGTCACAGCATGCACAAATGTGCAGAAATAAGAGGCCATGAGCAGCTATTCAAGAAAAACCAGATACTATGCTCTGTTTGGAGCCAGCACGAAGGACTTACACATGGGGCTAGAAAGGCATTTTGTGACCAGTTGTTAAAGGTCTTTTCTATTGTGCTTTGGAGTTTGAACGGTATTGGTAGTATTCTCCAAAGTAAGATAACACTTCACCTTAATGAGTGATCTACTGCACAGAGGGAAGAAAAATGTTATGAGCTGAATGTCAGTGCCCCCACCCAAATTCAGATATTGAAACTCTGCCCCCAAAGTGATGATATTAGGAGGTGGGGCCTTTGGCAGGTAATGAGAATCAATGAGAGCATGAAGATGATGTCCTTATGAATGAAATTAGTGGCCTTAAGAAAGTCAGTAGAGAGCTTATTTCTGCTCTCTTTCTGGCATGTGATGATACAATGAGAAATCAATAGTTGACAACCCAGAAGAGAGCCCTCAGCCGGAACCTATCCATATTGACAGCCTGACCACAGCCTCTAGACTGTAAGGAATAAATGTCTGGTATTTAAAACACGCAGTCCATGCTATTTTGTTATAGTAGCCCAAACAAAGATAAAAATGTTAGAATTCCTAGTGATGATTATTTATTTCAACAACAACAACAAAATGAAGTCTTGCTACCCTATACTGTATGAATTAAGAGATGGTATATTAGGCACAAACAATTTTCACATTGTACAAATATTTCTAAGGTAAAATGGATACCACTTGATGCCTTAGTTTTAATAGAGACAATGACTGAGACTCCAATTTTGAGTGATAAGGAGATGATGGGATTACTCACTACAAACTGTTGGGTAGTCTTTACCCCCAGCAGAAGGGTGTGAGGACTAAAGTCCTCCCTCAGTACCATTGCCAATCTCGTGTAAGGCTGAGCCAGCCTAGGGAAGGGTGCCTTTGTAATTCACTCAAGACCCAGTGTGTGCCAGGCAGGGCTCTAGCAGTGGTCTCATTTATTGGGACGGATTGAGGGCGGGTAGACTAGGTGTACAGAGAGAACCTTGAGTTTGATAATAGGCATGTTGCCTTTGTATTTTTGAGGGACATTCAATTGAGATGTCCAGCAGACGACTGAAAATACAGATGTAGAGCTCAAGGGAGAGATGATGGAGAAAGAGGAGGATTTGAGAACTAATTAAAGAATACATTGTAATTAAAATCTTGGCATGGTTAAGATCGTGGGTAAGCATATAGCTTGAAAAGAGGTGGGAATAACCTAATTAAAGGGCAAGGAGAGAGAGAGAGAGAGAGAGAGAGAGAGAGAGAGAGAGAGAGAGAAAGAGAGAGGAGCCATTAAAACAAAAAAGAAATAATCAGAGAGGCAGAAGAAAAAACAAAGAAACAAACAGAAAAACCAGGGAAAGGACATCATAGGAACTATGAGAGGAGAGAATTTCAAGAAAGAAATGGTCTAGGGGGAAAGATTAAGTAAATGAGAAAAAAAAAATCTATATTGGATTTGGAATTAGGAAATTGTTAATTCCTTTAGAAAGAGTTATTTCCATGGAACAGTGGGTGGAGATATGTGATTAAATAAGAGTGAAATGGCGGTGAAAAAATCAAAATTGGAAATATAAAATGTATACATTATTAATAAGTTTGCATAAAAAAGGGAGGATACAGATTTAGTTCGTATGGACATTTTCAATACCCCTTGAAATTTTATTAAATGTTTATTTATTTTATTTTTATTTTTGACAGAGAGAAAGAGAGAGAGAGAGATACAGATACAGAGACAGAGAGAGAACTGAACTGGGGGAGCTCCCAGTTCAGCGTATGGGTCCGCACTGGCCGAGGCCGGGATTCGATCCCTGGTCCCCAGCGCTGCAAAGTGAGTGCTTAACCCACTGGGCCATCCCGGCTTCCCCAAAATTTTATTAAATGAGTATCCATTTCCTCTTAATATTTGAGATGTATGTCTCTCTTTTTGTATAACTCCGGCCTTTTGCCCTCCTAGCAGATTTCCCCTAGTCAGTTGCTTCACAGCATTTCTTGTTGTCCAGGATTGAAACTGTTTTCTAATTGTGCACACAACATGATTTTGTGCAAGGGTTGAAGAATATTTTTCACCTTGTTTCTAATTCTCATTCTAATGATAATCATAGGTTATTTTCCTGTATTTTTTTTAAGACTTGTTTTACTATTTGACAGAAGGTGAGAGAGAGAGAGAGAGGGAGAGAGAGAGAGAGAGAGGAGGGGGGAGGGCCCAGAGCAGTTGTCATAGTTGTCCATCATTAATTGTGACATGGTTTCATTCCATATAGGTGGATGTGGAGCCAAGAGGGGTGGGAACCAAACCAGAGGCCTCCCACATGGGAAACAAAAACCTTCACTACCATCCTTGGTGGTTACCAGTTGCGTAGTAGGTCAGCAAATGGGTTTGCACTGTCTGGGCCAAGATTTGATTGCCAGACCTCACAGTTGCAAGAAAAGCACTCAATCTGCTGAGCTATCCTTGCAACCTGTATTTTCCTTTTTGACTTTAGCAACACATTGGTCCCACATCTTTGGGATGCTTTATAATGCAACTTCCTCCTTCAGAATAGAACACTAAATATTCATTATTTGGACATGTCAGAGTCTATAATCTTAAGAAATTTTTATTTTATTTTTTTTCTTAACTGTATTTCCTCTTGAGTTACTCATCCTGAAGCTCAAATATCACATTATATCACACACAGGGTCAATCATTACCTTCAATATATCATTAAACTACCTAAAAGTGTTTAATGTCTTTACATCTCTGGGAGTATTCTTTCTTTTGTATCTTCTCTTTGTGAGCATTTATAAAATATGTTAAATGACACATTTTCCTGGAGATTCTGTTACATATGCTTCTTTATCCAGAGAAACACTTGTTTGCCCCTTGACTGATTTCTGTCTCAAAATCTATATACATATATATATATATATATATATATATATATATATATATTTAAGATTTATTTTTATTGCTTTTTGACAGAGAGATAGACAGAGAGAGACAGAGAGAATGGGGAGGGCCCAGAGCAGTCTCCATAGTTGACAGCATTAGTTTTCCATATAGTTTCACTCCACAGGTGGGCGCAGGGCTGCACAGGGCAGGAACTGGGCCGGGGCTCCCACATAGGTCCCGGCAAGAACTGAACTGGGGGCACACCCCAGTTCAGCATAAGGGACAGCACGGGCCGGAGCCGGGATTCGATCCTTGGTCTCTGGGGCTGCAAAACGAGCGCTTAACCCATTGAGCCATCCCAGCTTCCCTAAAATCTAGATTTTTTAACAAAACATCCTCCTTAGTAGGTTCCCACCCTAACTCAGGCTGAGGTGTATTAAATTGCCTTTGAAATAAAATCTCATTGAAGGTTTTTAAAATATGGAAGTAAAACGAATTCTCTAGTATCTCATATTGTCTTGCCTAATACCTCAAAACAGTCTGCTGGCTCTATCAGGAGTAATTTCCTCTGATAGAAACTGTATTGCTTTATTCGTGATATGTGCTGAAATGCTTAGTGATTCTACAGTTTATGGCATTATAATTTTCTCAGTTTTCCGATGTCTGTCTGCCAGGCTCCTCATCACCAATGGTAGGAGGCCCATTTTGAGCAGTAGGTACACATTTCCTCAAAATATTTGGGTGGGCGCCCATGATTTATTTATTTCCATTTGCCAATTAGGTCTAGAGAGCTATGCTAATAGACTCACTGGAAAAAGACAGAAAGAAACCTTGGAGGAAAAGAGATGAACCAAAAAAGAAAAACTTTCCTGCTCTCTAAATTCAGAATAAATTCATCACCATTTTTGTTTTACCTTAATGACATTGTCTTTCTGAATTCATCTAGTCTCCAAAGAAATCTTGCAGCCTGGCGAATTCCTCCCTTAGTGTGGACATTAAAAGTCCTTGGAGAAGTAGTGGCCATGTGACCAGGAAATCTGAGTACATTGGTAGTTCATTATTATGATGGTGCTTGTGGGCGTCAGAAACGATAATGTCTGTATTTAATGGTATTTGTGGCTTGCCCCTGGCTTGCAATTACCTGCGAAGTATAGTGGCTGGATTGAAAGAGTGATTGCTGCAGCCCATTTTAAGAAGTTTCCTACTGGCTTCTTGATGATAATTGCACCTAAAATGAGTGTGTGTGTGTGTGTGTGTGTGTGTGTGTGTTGCACTGCCACTTCCTCATTCCTACTGAGCAGCAAGAGGAAACTTCCCATGGAATTGAACAATTCAAATAATAAATTGTCTCAATATTGGACTTGCTCAGCCAGCTGAATATTCTTGATAAAATAGCAACGGGCTGTCCTGAAGCCACCCCTTAGGCTAGAGACGACTCATCTGTGAGGAAGGTACTGAGTTTGCATGTGGCCTCAACGGCAGGAGTTTGTGATGGAGGCGTCTGGCCTCAAGAGAGCTTTATTGTTCGCAGCGCTTAGAGTCTGTCAGGACTGCTGATGCTTCAACCATTTTGTCTTCGCTTGTCTGTTGTGAGTGAGGCAGCAGCTGTCACCTTTTTCTACCCTTAAAAAAGAAAGCAGTGCGCAGCTTGGACAACTAAGCCCGGTTACCCCCATCACTGAGAGTTGGAACGCTGATGTGGAACCTCCACAGAGTTGGCTGTGAACAAAGCAGTGTGTGCCAAGCGGGACATCAGGTGCACACTGCTGGGCAAGGACAAGATGAAGATCAGAGCAGCCAAAACTCGTGCAAGACCTCAAGCTCAGCTCTAAGCGCCGCAGTGTTTTCTAGTGCTGCAGCAGAGACCTGTGGCCACTGCATCTGTCTGATGGATCGCTTTAATGGTCCTAATTTCTTTCCATTCAGAATAGAAATTAACTAAAATGGATGCCAGTTAGTAACTGTTTGTGTAACAAAGAACATTTTAAGGTTTTATACATTTTTTATAAAGATTTATTTTATTGTTTGAGAGACGGTGAGAGAAACAGAGAGAGAAGGAGGGAGGCCCAGAGCAGTCTCCATAGTTGTATATCATTAGTTGTGACAGCTCCATTCCACACAGGTGGATGTGGGGCCATTTGGGGCAGGAACTGAACTGGGGGCCTCCAGAATAGGAGGTGAGAACCTTCTCCACCATCCCAGCAATTACCAATTGTGCTGCTATTTAGCACATGGGGTTTGCACAGGCTGGGGCCGGGATTTGATCCCAAGACCTTGTGGCTGCAAAGCAAGCTCTCAACCTTCTGAGATATCCCGACATCCCCTATACAATTTTCTTATTGTAAAATCAACATATCATCACTTTAGAAAAAAGTATAAAGCAGGAATAAGCAAATAAAACAATATAAATATCTAAAACTTATATGGCCTTTCTACATGCTACACACTGTTATAAATGATTTTATATGTTAGCTCATTTAATTCTCAAAGCAACCTTCTAAGATCAGTTTTTTAGCTACCCCCATTCTACAGATAAGAAACCTGAAGCACAGAGAGGTTAAACAACCTTCCCAAGTTCCAAAGCAGTCCAGCAGCAAAGCCTGTGCTCAGGGCCACACGGGTCTCTATGACCACTCACAACACCCCTCACTCGTGATAACTCACAGTTAATCTTAGTGGGTAGCATTCCAGACCTTTTTCTATAATTATGAAAAATGAATACATGATTCACTTGTGTGCATGTATAACTGTATTTCCTACATATGTCATATTTATTTTCTACTATGACTCAAAATAGGCAGTTTTAGTTTTCCACTCAGATGAATGGAGAAACAAGCTTGGAGGGGCTGAGTAACTTGCCCCAAATCTCCCAGCTTTGGTGGAAGAGAACCCTTTGTCTGGGTTGGCTTTCTCCATCAAAGGGACCACTTTCTCTGCGTTAAGATGCTTCACTACCTTTCAACTATGATTTTTTAAAATTGTTTTTGAGAGGTGAGAGAGAAAGAGAGAGAGAGAGTGAGAAAAGAGAAAGAAAAGGGGGAGGGCCCAGCGCAGTCTCCGTAGGTGTACATCGTTAATTGTGACATGGTCTCATTTCACACAGGTGAGAACCTTCGCTACCAAGTCACCTTGGGGATTACCAGTTGTGCCAAGGTTCAGCATATGGGGCTGCAAAGGCTTCGGCCAGGAATCGAACCCTGGACCTCATGATTGAGAGGCCAGTGCACAACCACGGAGCTCTCCCAGCATCCTGCAACTTTGATTTTGATGAAAACACAGTATTTGATGATGTATGGTGTGTTCTATGTAGAAGGTGATTAGGTGGGGTAGTGGCTGCTCTCAATGCCCTGCCCAGACTTGACCTACGAGCTGCTCATAGCCCAGATGCCAAGTGCTGGCTAATGACCACTTCTAGCTGTCCTCTTTTCTAGAGAATTGCCTTTGGTCACATTACCCATCTCAGGGTCTGCATCTAGGACACTTCACTTGAGACAGGTAGGAAACTCCCGACAACACGAACACCCCTCTGTAGGACAAAAATCAACACCCACACTGAGGCAAAGCTGTCGTTTGAAGCTCTGCAACACTTTTCATAATTTTTAACCATATAGTTTGCCTTGAGTCAGTAAGAATATTTTCTTACAAAAAGTCCAATGACCTATTTTTTCCAAAGAACTTTATTAAAATATTTCTTTAAGATGACTTCTATGGATCAAAGAAAGCCCTAAAAACCATTTTAAAGACATTTAATTCAATGTTATTTCTTATGTTCCCATATTTCCAAGCTTTAATGCTTTTCTATTTCAAATCAATTACTTCCTATTCATTTTTAAGCACATGTATTTCAGAGTTATAACAGAAGACTAGCTATGAATAGCTACCCTGCCTTCTTTAATTTCACAATGCCCGCATCTGCCTTGCATCTCCTTGGCTGAAGATTTTCTGTTCTCCACCACTGTAATTTCAGCGAGCTTTCTCTCACCAACTTAGGCAGCTGTTCAAGCGTTGTCTATTGTGGCCACCGCCCCGGCTCCTCTCTCCTGATGCAACGCTGTCTCTTCTGCCCCAGCTTTCCTCCTTTGGTAGGTAGGGACAGAATCCACAATTTTTGTAATGATTCTTGGATATAGTTACTATCATCATTTCATGACCTGGAAAGGTTTGAGGAATATTGCAATTCTTCAGAACTGGAGATTAATTTAATGCTGGTTGAATTTTTTTGTATTTCTGTTTCCATCCCCGTGACAGCTACTTCATCACTTTTTGTTTATATTATTGCAAGAGCCTCTTGGCTGAGCTGCCTGCCTCCCTTCCCACCCCCATCAATCCGTCGTCTTTAGGGTTGCTAAAGCAATTTTTTCAAACCTGTTCTCCTCATGGCATGGCCACATAAACAACTCTCTTCTGGCTCCTACTGCCCATGGGAGACCACCTTGAAAACCCTTTAGTCCAACATTTGTAGGACTGAAATAGAGTACAAATAAGATTTCTAGCTACCCCTCTTCTCTTCATACTTTCAACTCCATCCTGCCATAAGGGGCCACATGGGCATGTGCGTGAACACCCAGCCTACAATCCAGTTCTGTCCTTAACCCTCCAGCCTCCACCGGCAAACAGTCAGTCCCTGGCTTTTCTTGGATGTAGACGTGTCCACCAAAGTTGCTTGATTAAATGAGAATTATAGCATGCAATGCAATTGATTCAATCGTTTTTAAGTCACTTTTTATTGTTTGCAGTGACCCTGGACCTTTTGTCTTATAAGCTTTCTCCAGTCTGGACTTAGTGGAATGAACCCCCATGATGTCCCTGAAGTTATTGCTCTGTCCCTTGTATTTCCTGTCATTGCTGAGTGTGGAAACTTGCTCAGAGTCAGGCTTGACATTTTTGGCAAAGCCTCTTTACTAGAGAACTCCGCAAATCTCAGTGGCTCACTATGACTAATCTTATTTTTTGCTCTCAGGTTGGCAGGTCAGCTTATCTTTCCTCCAAACTGTGGGTTTTGTTCAGGTCTTCTCTCCACGTCTTCTCGTTCCAGGACTCAGAGTGAGGAAGCAGACATTACTAGTGCTTGCTATCTCCATGGCTGAGGACAGAGCTAAGAGAGGGCAGAGCCAAACTGCACGTTTGCTTGTTTGCTGGTGGTGACGTCAAGTTTGCTCACCTTCCAGTATTCCGAGGCAGCCTCATGACCGTGGGGAGTCAGTGGGGCATGCCAGGAAATCATAGGGATCTTGGCTAGAGATGGATAATTATTCACAAATAAATGTTATATAGGTAGTTTTGTTTGTTCTTGGATGATGTTAGCATCATTAAATTATAAAGTCTACAAAATGGTGCTATTCTAATCTTATCATTTTCTACCCTTATGAGCTGGAATATTATATAAAGAGGAACTTCTTTTTTGTAGGTCTTAAAAAACAATTTGTAAAGAAAAGTCAAGATGAATACTTGACACTTTCTCTTTAATTGCTTATTATCAAAATAAAGTTTGTTTCCTATTATCGTTTACAATGACCCATCAGTACTTTGAAGTAGGAGGGTATCACAAATGTGCACATTTTGACACATTTCAATCTACTGAAGTTATCCTTATTATTATTATCTTTATTAAATGGCATGTGGTTGACCATTGGAAGCCTATTCAAGTTCCCAAGTCCTTTGGACATGACCTAGACTCATGCTCTTGTGCACTGTCTTTGCCTTATGGTATAAGGAGTTTCAGGCTCATCTTGTTCATTTTTCTGCCCCAGACCTGAAATCTGGCATTCCTCCAAGAAATTCTAGGTTTTTTTTAATGGAAAATCATCTTTAGAGGGGAAGCCAGGTGGTTCAGCAGGTTGAGCACTCGTCTTGCAGCCCTGGTGTCCGAGGATTGAATCCTGGCCCCAGCCTGTGCGGACCCACATGCTGAACTGGGGTGTGTCCCCAGTTTGGTTCATGCCGGGCAGAGCTTCCCATGGGGGAGGGCTCCGGCCCAGTTCCTGCCCTGCGTAGACCTGTGCCCGGCTGTGAAGTGAAACTATGTCAAAAGCTGATGATGTACAACTATAGATTCTGCTCTGGGCTCTCCCTCTTCTCTTTGTCTCTCTCTGTCAGAAATAAAAATAAATCCTTAGAAAAAAGAAAATGGTATTTAGAGTCTATAACCTTGGCACTATAATGTTCTTTGCTACTGGGTTAGTCATCATTTCTAGGCTTTTTCAGTGTGCAGAGTTTTAATAAATATATTTTACTTTTAGATAAAATACTTTGCAAACTCATATTAATATTTCCAATTTCAATGCAGGGCTTTTGCATAATCTCTTACATATCCTAAATCTGATCCTGATTCCAACAGTTAAGATACAATATGGCAAGGAAGCTGGAATGGCTCAGTGGGTTAAGTGCTCACTTTGCAGCCCTGGGGTCTGAGGACTGAGACCCAACCCTGGCCCATGTGGACCCATACGCTGATCTGGGGTGTGCTTCCCATGCAGAAGGCTCCCAGTTCAGTTCTCCCCCCCGCCCCCCCGTCCCCCCCCGGTTTGGCCCCTGGATGGAGGAGGTGTGACTCCCATGTGGAAGGCCCTGGCTTGTTTTCTGCCCTGTGTGGCCCCCATCCACCTGTGTGGAATAAAACTATGTCAAAAACTGATGATGTACAGCTATGGAGACTGCTCTGGGCCCTACCCCTTCTCTCTTTCTGTATCTCTCTCTGTCAAAAATGATAAAATAAATCTTTAAAACATATATAATATTGCAACCAGGAAAAAGTAAACACTGAATGAAATTTAATGATTGTACGAAATTATTACTAATTTCTTAGGTGTGGTAATGTTCTTGCAAATATTATTTTTAAAAGAATCTCATTTCTTCTAGAGATACACACATATCAGAATATTTATGAATGAAATTCCATGGTATGTAAAATTTATTTCAAGAGAAACCAAGGTTGGGTGGAAGAAGTAGACAGCGTATAATATAAATGAAAGAAATAAGTCATAAGCTGATACCTTTTGAATATGAGTGATGGGAACTTGGGGATTCATTATTTTAGTCTCTCTATACTTCTATATGTTTGACATTTTTAATAATTTTTTAAAATGATATGCTGGAAGAATATTTAATGACACAGAACAATGTTCATATTATAAGGTATAAGAGTAGATATGCTACTTTATAAAATCAGCTCAGATTTGTAGAAGAAATATATTTATATTTATTTATATGACTGCAAGGACTTACCATAAATGGTGGATGATGGTCTTCTCTGTATTACAGATTAGTTTCATATTAGTCTTTGTGTTTTTCTGTATATTCCAATTTTTCAGTATAAACATATACTACTTTCATAATCAGATAAAAATATAAATGGTATTGACTAAGTGACTTTAAACAATGACTACTTCCCCACTTCCTTGTTTGTATGCTTTTATGATAATGGCATCTCCCATTTCCAAGCTATTACTTAAAGCTGTTATTGTGTAACTGCCTGAGAGGCTGTGCACTCTCCTCTCTTCCTGTCATTTTCTTCCAAGCTGCACTGTCCCTGCCCCGGGCTGTCCTCATCTGTCTTCCACTGCTGGATGCCTAGAGTCATAAAAGTCAGGACCTTAACTCAAAGTGAGAAAGAACTCAGCTTTCCTCCTCTCTGCTCAGTGATTCTCCTCTGTTCCTTGTCTGGCTTACATATTTTTAAAGACTTCATTATTTTCAGAGAAACTTTAGTTACACAGCAAAATTGACATGGGGTTACAGAGATTTCCCATCTATTCCCTGCCCCCACCCATGAATAGTTTTCCCCATTATTAATACCTCCCACCAGAGAGGCAGGCATATTTGTTACAAGTGATGAACGTAACATTAAAACATCATAATCATCTGAAGTCCATAGTTTATTTTAGGGCTCACTCTTGGTCTCTGCATTCTATGAGCTTAGACAAAAGTATAATGATACATGTCCATCATTATAGTATCACACGGGGTATTTTCCCTGTCCTAAAAATTCTTTGTGCTTTTTCAATTCATATCCCCACCCCCAATCCCTGGCAACCACTGATTTTTAACTACCTCCACAGTTTTGCCTTTTCCAGAATGCCATGTAATTGGAATTATATAGAATATGGTCTTTCACATTGGCTTCTTTCACCTAGCAATTTGCATTTAAGTTTCTCCCATGTCTTTTCATGGTTTGATAAACTCATTTCTTTTTAGCACTGAATAATATTACATTGTCTGGCTTAGTTTTCTTTTCTTTCTTTTTATTTTTTTACATTTCTACTCTTCTTCTTTATATCTGATAATTTTTTCTTAATTTTATAAAAGATTTATTTTTATTGTTTTTGACAAAGAAGGAGAGACCCAGAGAAGGGGGAGGGCCCAGAGCAGTCTCCATATTGTACATCTTTACTTTTCAACACAGTTTTATTCCATAGGTGAGTGTGGGGCTGCACAGGGTAGGAACAGTCCTGGAGCCTCCTGCATAGGAAGCTCGCCCTGGCAAGAACTGAACAGGGAGCACACTCCAGTTCAGCATAAGGTTCTGCAAGGGCCAGGGCCCAGATTTGATCTTCGGACCCTGGGGCTGCAAGATGAGCTCTCAAACCGCTGAGCCATCCTGGCTTCCGCTGATAAATTTTACTAATAATATTACTAAGAATATCTCTTTACTAATTACTTGACATGTATTAACATTTAGTTAATACATGTTTGACATGTATTAACATTTAGTTAATACATGTCAACTGAACACAGCTGAGGATTTAAGAATTGCTTCTAATCCTTACAACATAGAGATTTTTGTCCATGTTGCATGGGCACGGCTCAGAGAGTTGTTGAAACTTGTCTAGCCATACTTCAAACAAGAGGCAGAGCTGATTCTAATTCATGTCTGTCTGGATCCAAAGTTCATGGTTTTCCCACTTGAAAGAGGAGAGGAGAAGAGAAGAGAGGAGAGGAGAGGAGAGGAGAGGGGAGGGGAGGGGAGGGGAGGGGAGGAAAGAAAAAAAGTCTTAAATTATGCTAAAGCAAAGATCTGTAAAATCTTATAGAATATTTAGAAGGGGATTGTGTGGTATTGTTTAATTATTCTGTGGCTTATGTGTATTTCACTGTAGCCCTATAAACTTGCTCTTTTGTCATTGGCTTCATTTTCATAAAAGTAGAATTCAAAATACACAACAATAACATTTCAGGTTAAAGTTTTATTGGAAGGGTACAGAGAACAGACCGTCTAGGGGTGCTCTGTGCAGGAGGAAGAACCCCAGTGCCAGCAAGAGCATCGACAGGGAGGACAGAGTCCGAAAGAATTACGGTACACCCTAGGGAGGAAGGAAACCCTGCAGCCCTGAGCTGTGGCCACCTCAGGGGTTCTGAAAGAAGTAAGAGAAGAAACTAAAGTACCTACGAGCCCTTTCAAGGAAATGTCTGCACATTAACTTGAACCTCCTGAGTAACGTCATCTTTGGCATAGTGTTACTTAATGAAAAAATGCTTTTCCAAGTTGTAATAAATCAGAAAGTTCCTAAACCATAAAGCATGCTTTTTAGAAATTAAAACCAAAACTAAACAGTATTTCTCATGGAGGGCCCTCTGCCAACAAGTTGGAGCTATCTTTGGTGTTTCCCAGTTCACCCTTTGGGTCCGCTCACCACACCTCAGACCCCGAATCCTGCAGCAGTCTGGGCACTGCAGGACCACCCACAGCCAGCCCCTCTGCAGCCCACTCCCTTGGATGGGCGGGGCCTCCGAGGCAAAGGTTTTTTTTTGGTTTTTTTTGTTGTTTTTTTTTAATTTATTGTTAAATTTGATGAGGTTACATTGGTTGGTAACAATTAGACAGTTTACAGATGTACAAGTCCACCTCACATCATTCATGCATCGTATTATGTGCCCATCACTCAGTATCAGTTCCCCTTCCATCACCTTATATCTAGTGCCCACTCCCACCTCCCCCCATACCTCTCCCTCCTTCACAGATTAACCTGGTGCCCTCGGGACAGGACGCTGCAACCACACTGGATCAGTGGGAATCTGACAAACCCTGAGAATGTCGGCAGTGAGTTCCCTTTCCTAGGAAGTAACCCAGAGGAAGGGGTTAAATCCTGGACATTTCAGACTTTGGAGGAAGTTAAAACAGACAATACTTGGGGTAGCTATAGCCTCACACACCCAGCACCTCACACAGTGTATGAAGCACAGACGGGTGGCCTGGAACTCTATAAACAGGAACAGTTTGGGGCACTGCTGTCTGTGGGCATTTTTATTACATTGAAAGAACTGAGAAACAGGGCAGTGGCATAAAGTGGGAAAGGAAAGAAAGGAATGGACTAAAATAGTACAATAAGGAAAGTGCACGGAGAGTAAATCACTCCTGAGTTGTGGAGGAGCTTTCAGGTTGAATTCATCCTGGAAGTTTTCCTCTTCCCTCCAAACGCTAGAGGAGTCCACAAACTCTTCCTCCAAAGCAGAGAAAATGGGAAAAGGCATTCACAGGAAGCTGCCAATAGATGTTTTGAAAAACTTGAGGAAAGACCCTTCTCTT
>PVKE010032990.1:0-18165 GCA_004027555.1 Craseonycteris thonglongyai
GGGGGGAGTGGGCACCAGATATATGGGGTTGGAGGGGGACCTGATTCTGGGAGCTGGGCACATAATGCGATGCATGGGTGATGTGATGTGGAGTTGTACATTGGGAAACTGTCCGATGGTTACCAACCAATGTCACCCCATTAAATTTAACAATAAAATATAATAATATTAAAAAAAAAAATCAAACAAACAAAAAAAAAGGCATGGGACATATGGGGTGGTCCTCAGAGAAGAGACGCCATTCTGCTTCAGCCACCTGCTACATTATAATATAGTTACCCCCTGTATTTCCATGTTCCTGGGGAAAATGGACTTTGTTATGGCTCTCCATGTGTTCTACCTGTTGTATTTTTAGGGACTGAGGGGAGTTATAACAGTGAGATCCTATGCTAGACCAATGCTCTGGCTTCCTGGTAATTTTCCCAGTCAGCACAGGCAGGGGGTGGGTTCAAGAGTCTGGTATTTTCTTGCCCTCTAGTATATAATCATCAAAATATTTTTATCCTAGAAAAAGAAATGGTTAGGGACAAATTCATGATTAATGAGCATCTTTTACTAGTGATATCCTCCTGGGAGAATGAATGGTATTGTTTTCAGAAAAGCTTTCATCAGTTTTTCATTGTGTACTCATTGCAGCAACCCAGGCAGATCTCTCCTCAAATTGGGTGACAGCCCCTTCCCTCCAGGATTTCTCCAATTAGCTTAAGGGGCAACATAAAATTCTCAAGACAAAACTCAGCTGAAGCGGAGGAGAATGTTAGCAAATGAAGCAGCTTTTAAGAGTTGAGCCCCATTGCTTCATCTTGACCTTGGAAAAGCATCTCTCTCTCTCTCTCTCTCTCTCTCTCTCTCTCTCTCTCTCTCTCTCTCTCTCTCTTTCTCTCTCTCTTCTCCCCCATGTGCTGGGTAAGCACATCTCATTCCAAATGACTCGTCAGATTTCAGAGTCAAAGAAAACTCCCCTCCACCTATCCCCAGATGAAACCCAACTCCTACACCACCCCCACATCTGGGCTGGTCTCCAACCCAAGCATTTTATTCCCTGGCTGGCCAAGGGCTGTGAGCCCTGGCAGGCGCTCTCCCCTCGTCCCCACCAGGAACTTCCTGCTTTCTTCTCTTCACAGATCAAGGCTGCCCTCAGCTCCCCTCCTGCCCAGGTTCTGAATTTCAGGGCCGGGGTGGTAAACCACTGGCCGAGTTTCGTTTTGTTTTTATAACATAAAAGGTATAAAACCTGACTCACTGGCTAAGTCCTCGTGTTTACGACATAGGGATTTAGCTGGTATTTTAACTAATAGCTACGTGTTTGGGCACCCCAAGCCCAATCTCTTAGGGTTACACCCTCTCTCCTTGTTGGGTCACCTCATACACCTGTTGTTGTCTCTGAAAACAAACTGAACCAAAAAGGTTTGGAGGTGTTGGCCCCTCGGCGAGCCTCTTCTCCCCTCCTCCCAGGGTGGACCTTCTCCTCCACCCTTCAGCTCAGCTTTTCTGAACTGGCAACACCAGAATGTCTGGACTGTCAAGAAGGAATTATCAAGAGACTTGTGATCTCTCCATACCACCCTGGCTTCTCTGATGAAGCTCTCTGTTGGGTCACAGTGGGTTTGAGGGATGCCATCTTTCTGCCAAGTCCTGTATCTGCCTCTAGAGCAGTCAGACTCATAAAACACGGAGACCATCCTGGTAACCCAACCCCTGATCTGTGGAGGAAGGGCAGGGCTAGAAAAACCTCATTAACATGCTTAGCAGCTATTGTTTTTTCATTAATAATGGTGGACTAGCCCCCTTATAAAAGAGTAAATAAGTGCATGGAGGGTCATTTCAGCTCTGAGTGACTCACAAATCACCCCTGGGTCAAATGCTGCCCTTGGAGACTGGCACACAACCCTCAGGGCTGTGGCAGACTTGGTCAGCCCACATGGCTCGCTGTCTCGCTGATGAAGACCTAGGCAGTGGCCCTGGAGCAGTGGCAGCTACACAGTTTCATCATGGCCAGTGGTCTTTGAGGGGCTTGCAAAGCTCTCCTTAGACTACAAGGCCATAGGCCCAAGTCAATGTGCAAGGAGCTCTGAGTGGGCACGGCCATGGGGCACAACTCCTTGAGGCAGTTACTGTCCCCTGTAAGTCTCCAGGGGGGACAGAAAGTCCCCAGGAGAGAGGTGGGACAGGGAAGGAGGGATGATTAGACAGGGGAAGAATGAACGTAGATACTATGGGACTGCAGACCCTACTCAGAGCCGGAATAGTGTGTTTCATCTAAGTGCCCGTAAGGCGGGAGTTGGGTTCCACAGCTTCCTTTGGATGTCCCTACTGGAGCTCTCAGGACTCCCTAGAAACTACAGCAAGCACAACAGCAAGGCCACATTGTGTAACAGCCCCACCGAGGGAGGATGGGGACAGGAGACCTTGACCCTTCTTCCCTCCTCTTGCTTTTCTACCTTGGCCAAGTGCCCTGAATCTGTGTGAGAAGAAAGCCTACTTAGACTTGGCATTTTCCCAATTCCTGGACCAGAACCTGTCTGATGCCCCGATCAGCAGTGGGAAGCAGAGAAGTGTGGGCAGAATGAGGCTCACCATCGATCTAGAAATCAGAAAGAGTTGGCAGTTGCTGGTCCCAAGCACAAGAGATGAGGCTCGTGAGGGGTAGCCCATTGGAAACGGCCAGGGAAGAGGTGTCTCTGGGTTTTCTGCCAAAAGATTGGCTCCCACGCTCCTCCTCAGGGCTTTGCCTACCCAGTTGGCTCTCTATCCGCTCCTACTCACCAGTTTGCTCGGTCTTGACAATGACATTGTGTGTGGACTGGAACAGGTCACTGCTGCACTGGCCTGTGAAGGACAGATTGGGAAAGTTGGAGAGGGCTCACAGGGATCCAAAGCCTGACGCTTAAACAAGAAGAGCTGGCTTCTTGGAAGAGCTTCTGGCAACCCCACTGCCTGATCCCCTCTGTCTGTTTATGGGAGGGGCTCCCCTCTTGGCACCTACAAACTCAAGCCTGGAGTCCCTGGTCCAGAGAAGCCGTAGCTAGGGCACCCACACCATGTGGAGCTAGCTGGCCTTGTAGAGTTCCGGTGGAAATAGAGCTTCAGAAGTCAGAAGGCCAGTTTTGCCACCACCAAGTGCAAGGTACTTCACTTGTCTGGGTCTTGATTTTCTCATCTGTAAATTTAGGGGATTAAACTAGATAAAGTCATTAGATGACCTCCAAGGTGCTTTCCAATTCTAAGATATGATACAAAATGAAAACAAAAACATTTAAGGAAAGCCATTTGATTTTAAATAGCATGATTTCTAAATTTAATCAAACCCATTTTGATTAAGTCCAACCTATGAACTATGGATAAATCCCTTATTTATGCCTTGTAACTTCTCTCTAGATGTATCATATTTAAAACATATATGTATGTATGTATATGTACATGTGTGTATCTGTGTGTGTGTGTGTGTGTGTGTGTGTGTGTGTGTGTGTGAATAAATCTCATGTGTTTTTTCCTCCCAGCCACATTATAAATATCTCAGGAACAGAGGTCATGCCTTTAACCTCTCTGACCTTCAGTTTTCCCATCTGTAAAATGGGAACATTTTTTCATAAGGTCATTAAATGAATCAATGCACTTAGCATGCCTAGTATAAATAAACACCAAATGTAAGTTAATAGATTGTCTACAAAAAGTCAAACACCAAAACACAGGTGAGAAATCTGGTCATTAGGTATTTACAGAGGCACCAGCAGCATGCAGTGGAGCCAAACAAAGTCATGGAAGGTCAAAGATGGAAGGTCAAAGATGGCAACATCACCTCCCAGGACACCCTGCCTTAGGCTTCAATCAAGGCAAAGCTTCAAAGGACTGGATTTAATTGGAGGTGGGAGGTACATAGTTTTAATTCTTCAAGTATAAGTCTTTTCTTTCTGAAGATTCCTAGGGGTTATTTATAGAGCCTAGTTTGGTTTGGTTCTAGTAAAAGAAAAATGAGCAACAGCTCTGGGAGGTGGGTGGGAAGAAGGGAGTGCCCAGGAGCCCAGTGAGGTCATTCAAAATGGCCACCACGCTGCCAGGTCTGCGGCCAGACTCCGGGTCATCGGCGGTGTAGATGGCAGCTGTCAGGGTCCAAATGCGGATCATAGCCCTAGAACTCATGCTTTCCAAAGCCCTATCTACCTGCTTCAATACAGGGTCTGCCCAGCTAGACTTGCTCACTCTGATGTGGCCACAGCAGCTCACTGTTCTTATGCATCACTGCTTTCCAAAATAGTCACAGTTCTCAGAGGAGCAAGCTTTTTACAGCCATTATCAGCGCAACGTTATGCCAGCGCCAAAGACATTGTGCAAGGTGAGTTGTCAGCCCTCCATGTCTTACAAGCCAATAGAGGGTGCATGTGTGCGAATAAACCATCCCTGATGGGCACAGTTTGAATGGTGCCTGCCTGGGTGCTAGGGGAGGCCAAGAGAGAGACATCCTGGTTGTTAGGGCAGTGCCAACTGTAGAAACCACAGTAGAAACATCCCACGTGTGTCCAGATCACTAGCTCTAATGCCCCCCACCCCTGCCCTTTTTTTTTTTAATTAACAGAACTTTTAAGCATCTGCTGAAATACCACAAGCCTTCTCCTCACCCACAACACAAACATTGCTCTAATTTTGCAAATCTTCTTACCACCCTGAGGTTCCATCTTAAGAACTTAGGTCTAGACATTTAAAAAAAATAACATAAAAATAGCCATGATCTTAACAAGCCCGTAATTGGGAATTAAACTGTCAAGCCTTGTTTGCGAGGGAAAAAAGAAAGGGGATTCTGAGAGTAGCAAGTACTCTGTGAATAGCTGGCCAGCCCTTGTCTCTGGGAAAATTAACCATAAGGAGAGAATTTAATTGCACTGGGTTTGTACAGAAGTAGACACACCTTGTACCCTCAGCTTTGTGCCTGTCCTTCAACACCCTTCTACTTCCTGTCTTGGGAACAGTCATTTGGAGGGGGGAACATCTTTTGATGTCCCTGACAAGGAACCCTGACGCCTGAGGGGGTCTCTGCTCTTCTCAGCTGGCTCCTAGCGAGCTAGGGAGCAAGATAGTCACCGTTCCACTTGAGATGCTGCAAGTTGCTATAAAGCAGCTGCCCCGCTGTGCCTGCCGCCCGGGTGAACTCCTGCAAATTCATGTTGCAGAGATGCTCGCCATTGATGTCAAACTCCTGGAAAGGGATGCAGCTGGCGTCCAGCTGGTTGGTGTCCAGGAAGTGCTGGAGCCACTCCCACACCTGGTACTTGGTCCAATACTGAGGATGGATTTCATGCCACTGGCCTCCAAAAAACCCGCTGGAAACTGCAAAACAGGAGGTGGTTGTGTGAGTGAACCGTGGTTGTCCCTGGGCATTATCCCAGACAGGGAGATGCATGGCTGCCTGCCGGATGTCCTGGGAACACAACCACAGTCCACGTGCCTCGGGAGGGGCTCTGGAGAGGAGGTTCTCAAAACGGGGTTCTTTCCCCAGTGGTGGCGGGGGCCAATCATTTAGCCTCCGTGCATCTTCACTCCCTCCCTAGTATAATACCCCTGGGAGCTGGAGGAAGATATGAGACCCAAAATGCTCTGAGGTCGTGAGCTTATTTCCCCACCTCCCCAAAAGGCACCATGAAAGCTCAAGTGCTATCATAGGTTCAGCAACTTATTAGTTTATTGTTCACACCCACATAGCTCTCTTTCTAGCTTCTTCTCCCCCTCTCAATCCCATCTTTTTCTCTCTTACACACACCCGCACACCAAATTCAGACCATTTTCTACCAAAAATGAAGCCTGAGAGTATGTTTCTTTTCGACCTGAAGCTTTTGCTTCTCCCCAGAGTGGTCCAAATGATTCACCTGCTAACTTCTAACATCCCCACCCTATGCTGGTTGGTGTAGCTACTGTCATGTCATGTCTCTAATCAGTTACCTTCAGTAGCTGCCCATCATCCACCCAAATTAGGTACAAAATTGTCAAGCCAGCCATGGAGGCTCTTCCCTATTTTTCAAGTGACCTCCAGCTTTTGCCTTTTGTCTTTGCTGTTCTTTCAGCCCGGTTTGTATTCTACCAATCACTCCCTGTTGAATTTCTACCCTGCTTTCAAACTCTACCACCCCTGCCAAGTCATCACCGATTCCTAACTCATCCTGAGAATGGCTGTGCCCTGAATCTCCACAGACGTCTTTTGTCATGTCCTGCTTTTCCTGACCAGTAGCTGAGTACTGCCTTATTTGCCTTTGTGAAGCGTATGCTCAAGGTCATGGGCCTGTCTTACCCATCTTTGTGTCTCCTATAAAAACTACCAAAAAGACTTGGCCATTGTAGGTATTCTCTGTAGCTTTCTCTACTGGAACTTGCTGCTAAAGAAAAGAATAATGTAGGAACGTGGAAGTGTTCTGAGGTGAACTCATAGATGGTTCATTCAAATACTGGGGAAGAAGGGAAGTTTGTTCAAGCCAATAAAAACTGCTGAGCTTGCCATGGGTTTACCATCTATGTATGTGACTCTCATGCTCACTTAAGAGAACATCCCAAAGTCTCGGGAGATGGAGAAGAGAAGGCTAGCCACTGGGGGCATTTAACAGAGCTGAGAGATCTTAAAGTCCCCTTGAAAACAGAGGTCAAGGGGAGGGGCTCTCTTCTGGGAAACGTGAGGGGCAGGGGCTAGGGGAGCTACTATTGCAGTCCCCCACGCTGAAGGAGGGGAAATCCAACTGAACATGATGCACAGATATTCCCATAGACTCAACGATGAACCAATAAAGAAATATATAGCACAAGAAAACTCTCCCTAACTTTTTCTTCAAGGTCATACTAGATCAGTACTTCTCACACACTGGTATGTTTATGAATCACCAGGGAATGTTGTATCAGATTCTGATACGACAGATCTGGGTTGAGGCCTGAGTTTTGCATTCCTAACAAGTTTCCACTTGATGGTGAGGATCTGGTCAGTGGGTACAGTTTGAGTTGCAAGAAGCTAAAGAACTCCAAAAAGTTGGCTTCCCATAATTCCCATGGCCTAGCCCTTAACACCCCCCAAAGGAGAGGCTCCCCTTTTTCTAACCCTATCCCACTTTTGTTCATCCACTCAGAATCCATCTAGCACTTCCAGATAGAAGTACTATGAGCAGGAGGTCAAGATTATGTAGGCATGAACATCACTGCTTTGGGTAATACTTGCCTCACACAGTGTGTTTTATTCCTCATACCTCCTGGCCAGATAAAAGCAGCCCTACGCCATTGGTGTGGGCCCGTAAGAGAAGCCAGTGGTAGAAAAGAATGAGGGAAGGACTGGGGAAATTTAGTGCAAATATTCCCAAATATACAAACATACAGAGTTTAGACTGGATATTTTTATTTCCCCTAAATTTTGGAGGTCTCACAAATATAGCTGTTTAAGGGTGGGATATAGTTTTTGTGGCTTCCCAAGTCTTTATTCTGTTTCTTCTAAGCTAATTGTGTTTATGACAATGCAAATGTGCAAACAAGAGGCAATCATTCTCAATAACCCAACAACTGGCCTGGAATAATTTCATCTCTCAACTTTACATGATCCAGATTAAAGGTTGGTTCCTGATAGTGCGTCCTGTTAGAACTTGAAAATGTAGAACCAGAGAATGTTATCTGAAGGCAGCTTGAAAATTCTCCCCATCAATCAGGGGCATCATCGGGTTCCTGAAGTTTCCAGAGAAATACTGAAAACCTTATGAGTTCAGCTCTTCTGTCATTCAACTGACTTCCCTGACCCATCAATCATGACAGGAGCTGGGCCTTCTTTGGGACTCCCGGAAGTTAAGAAGGGAAAGTAGCACCGAATGTAACTCCCTGCTAACTAACTGCAACAGCTTTCTCCAAAGCAATCAGGAGAAATGCTACCTCAATCCGAGGACCAGGGACCTGGAGATGCCAAAGACTTTCCCGTCTGCAGAACCTCCCTGCCCTGTTTGGAATCCTCCTTTGCGGTCCCCACCAGAAAATGAGGCCTGCAGCAGAAAAATGTCACTGCCCAGATACGGCAGCAGGTGGATGCGACAGATGATCAAGCCTGACACCTGTTCACATTGTCAACCATGATTGGCTGGGGTTGCAAATTGAAAGAGGCGGAGCTGCACATGCCCGATTAGCGGCTTAGTATACACGACAATCCTCCCATCACGCCCCCACTCCTTCTTCTCAGAATCTGCTCACCAACAGGCCATTTCCATTTTCCCAGGGAATCAAGAGCCTCAGAGTCTCTAGCAAGGAGATGAGCAGCAGGCATGGGGTGGGAGAAGACCCAACACTTCTTAAACCCCCTGCAGTTCGACACACAGCATTCTGCCTCACTTGAATGCTGTCACCATGGGGTGTGGACGCTCATTCAGCAGCAGTTTCTGTAGTATAAGCCATGGGCTTGGTCACCAAGCCCTCCAAAAGCCCCACCAGTCGTTTCTACATGAAAGTACGAAAGGAGGGCACGTGGTCTCCTAACAAATCTCCTCACCCCTTCAAAGGGAGGCCACTGGAAGAGAGAATGGAAAGATTAAGCTGCTATAACCCTCTCCTCCTCAACTTCCATGCTCTCTTGCCCCCCCCCACACACACACACGTGTGCGTATGGGCACATGCACACAGCTTTCTCTCCTACCCTCTGGTGATGTCCTAAGCCAGATACTGTTCAAAGCTTCAACGGGTGGCCCTCCCGTTGAGCATCTCTTTCACAGCCCTGTCAGGCTGCCCACCCAGAACCTTGACTATTGGGAGGAAACAATGAAATCTATCAAACGGTTCTGTCCGGAGCCCCGGGGACCTAGAGAACACTCCAGCACGAGGAGTTTCCTCCATTCCTGCTGCCGGCTTTTTCAAACGTGAAGTTGGGAAACAAAGTCGAGTTAAAGCGAAGGAAAACTCCTTGTGGAGCCTGGCGCCCGCTCGGCCCACTTACCATTGCACGTGGGGTAGCTGTCTATCCAGGCTGGCTGCTGGTGGAGGAGGTTGTTGCTGGGGTTGAGATTCATTACACCACTTCCTTCCAGAATCATGATCTGTAAGGGAATCAAACAGCCCATTCAGTCAGTGCCTCCTGGACAAACGTCACTGGAGAGTACAGATCACAGAATTCATTTAGGAAGGAAAAAAAAAAGAAAAAAGAATTTGTCCTTCCAACCATTGTCTCCAGAACATATCGCCACAGCCCTTTCAGTCAAAGCAAAACTCCCCGGCAATTAAAAATTTCCAGGTTCGGTTTTCATATGCATGAGGCAAGTTTTTACAGCCACCCATTCATAAATGAATAATCTCTGATCAGGAACGAAGCGGAGGAAAAATGCAATACCTGCGCACAGGGCGAGTCTGGCCAGTGGCCAATTTTTTTTTTTTTTCTTTCTTTCTTTTTTTTTTTTTTTTTCACAAAAGCGAAAATGCCATGGAGGTTTTGTTTCAAGTGGAATTGCCATCCATGAAAACCCCAGCCAGCAGTAGCCAGACGCACAGACACACAGACCCGTACCGGTGCAGGAACTCTGACCTGAAATCATGTCCCCAAACCCTGGCACACCAGGGCCACCCCTCTCCCAGGCACCCAGGAAATTCTCGGCTCCCATACCTGCCACGGGGCGGGCTGCTATCAGAGGACCTCAGTCACACTTAGCCTAGAACTCCTCCGTATTCGGCTCCACAATAATATTAGGAATCAACTGGTTCTTCCCTTTCTTCCTGGTACGAATTCTGAACAGCTCTCCGTCTCCTTTGAGGAGACAACCACAAGCTCTGTGGCTGACTGAAAGGTGACGATCAGCTGGGGGACTCATGTTCTCAGTAAAGGGCCCAGGAGAAGAACCTTTCTTCCATGAGTGGGCTTGGATTTTTTTAAAACAATATAAACACTGTATACTTCAGAAATATTCGCTTCAGTTCTTTAGCCTCTACAATGTTCTGACCTCCATGCCAAGCATCCCCCACCTTTCAGACTCCAGACCCACTTGAGTGGATGTTCATTTAAAAGAAGAGAAGCGTGTTTCCAGAAGGCGCTCGAACATTACCCAGAGTCTACAGGAAGGTCATTTGCGGTCTCTGACATGTCGCGGTGGAGAGAGAACGCCAGCTTTATAGCAGCAGATCACGGACATCTTTCTGCCTCTTTGGGGTAATCTTGCATCCTGTGTGTCACCAATGTCCCCAGAATCAAAATAGCCAACCCAGATTCGTTTCAGCCCTCCGAACTCCTTCCTCTGATTTAGCTACGGCTCCCCTGGTTCTGTGTAGGGTCTGAGAGGGGAGAAGAAGGGCCTGGAAAAGGAATAGAAATTCATGCAGGTATTCATCTCCTGAACAGAAATGGATCAGCCCTGTAATGGGCTGGTCTAGGTACTGCCGCCAACGCCGTGATTAAGAGTTGAGCTACGCCAGACAGAAACAATTGTGATGATTAACATCGTCACCATGGGTGTTCGGCAAGAATGAGGCCTGAATCCAGCCTAAGTCGCAGGTGGAAAAGAAAAGGCAGGGTGGGAGTGCTGGCCGTGTGGCTGTGAAGGGACCACAGCATGAGAAGACGGGAGAGCTGGGTTGTATGAGGTTTCTAGAAGAGTTTCAAAGCCAGATAGAGCTGGGTTTGCTTCCAAGCTCCACCACTTACCAGCTGAAGTTAGTGCTGACTCAGGTAAGTCATTAACCTCCCCGAACCCCTTTCTTCATATGTAAAGTGCAGATCGCCATACCTACCATGTGCACTGGTGGGAGGTTAAGTGACTTCTACCCCTTGAGCACTTGGCACAAAGTAGGGCATGACTCCATGGTGTTACCATGAGGAGAGTCGCTACCTTTCTGGACAACCCTACCCAGAAACAATCCAGGGCCTCAGTTTCCCCACACAGACATCTAAAGAAGGTGATAGAATTGAATTTTAAGTTCCCTTCCAGAAACCTCTTTGAGTCTCACCCTCAACGAAGAAAAACCAAAACCAAGTCAAACCTTCCTTTTTCAGTCACCATAATTGGGCCCTTTCCCATCCAGTTTTTAAGAGCATTTGCCCTAAAGCTAAGACATCAGATGAGGGACTTCAAGGCAAAAGAACACCTCCCAGTCCCCAGAGGGTGGCTTGGGAAGGGAAGGGGCACGGCTGGTCTCCTGTTTGCTCAAGGCTGGGCTTGTTCCTCACCAGCATTTGCTCAACCACAAGCAATGGAAAGGTTACTGTTTAACCCTGAAAGGGCTGAAGCTCAGAGCCCAGCCCAAGCACACTGGAGGGGAGGAATAGGCCCCTCCAGGCAGGGGATGGGGAGGAGGGTAGGGGTGAGGAATGGGCATAAAAGACTTCCCTGAAATTCTTTCACAAGGATTTGCCTGGAGGCCTATTTCAAAGTGGCCATTTCAGTGGAAGTGAGACCTGCCTGGGCCAATTCTGAGTTTTCTCCTTGCTTGATTCAGAGCTTCTCGCCCCTCCCCTCCTTCAAAAAAACACTTCCCCCAAAAAACCAGAAGGCAGGGTGGTATAAGGTCTAAGTACCCTAGCTTTGGAGTTAGGGACATGTAGGCTGGGATCCTACTTCTGCTTACCACGCATGACCTTGAGCAAGTTCCAACTCTGTTTCGCCAAAATCTTTCTTGAGCTCACTTTCCCCACCTATAAAATGGGAACAACCCCATACTCGAAGTACTGTGAGAATCTAATGAGGTCGTGCATATTGAGAGCCCAGCAGGTAGTAAAAAAAGAATGTAATGAATGGCCCAGGACAACGTGGGCCAGTTCTCCCCTGTGACCCAAAGCTCCTCGGGATAGACAGCATTGCTCACCGTGACCTTCTGGAGGCATCCAGAACTACTGCCAACCCACAGAGAAGCCATGGGGACTGCAAGGTGGCAGCTGCCCCGTCACCACCCAGCCCCCAAGAGTCTGGCGTGCATGAGCACTGTTCCCTGCCAGCACCCCCTTTCCCCAGCAAAGCCGCCAGCATGCTGAGGGGCCCTTTTTTACAGCTCACAGTAACTGGTTACTACTCATAAAAGAGTTTATGTGGCTTAACCCTTAGTGAGTCAGAGTTCGCTCCAGCTCACCCAGGCTTGTGAGAGAAGAAGGTCAGTGTCTCCCACCCCACGTGGTCTTGCAGGGACAGTGGCCTCAGGGTGGACCCAGGCAGGCCCATGGCACCCACACGCCTTTCCCCAAGTCCTACCCGCCTCCAAGACCCAGTTCTTCAGGTGTAAAATGAGGACACTGACCCCCCAACAGCCCCCTAGGACTATTGTGGAGCTCAACTAAAATAATGGATAATCAATTTGCCTTGAGAATTGTAAAAAAAAAAACCCACAATTATTATGACCAACTCACCTGCACTTCCACACACTAATAGAGACTTTCTTTGGTACATCGTGATTACTTGGTGATGTAAAAAGCAGCTCTTTTAATTCAAAGGTAGGAAGATTGTTTAAGGCTCTTCTTTAAGCTTTCTACTTTACCTTCAGCATAGCTTTCATTGTTTCTTACGAAGAAAATAAGCACAAAGTCTGTGAGGTAGGAATTTTAGAATCTTTGAAGCCTGGGTTAGAACCCAGGCTCCATGTTTGAGCCACATGACCTTGAGTATGTTAACCTTTCTGAGCCTCAGTTTCTTCCCTGGTTGAAACGGGGGAGTTGAGGGAACGCTGACATCTCCTAAGCCTAAGAACTGTTTTGAAAGAGACGTGGTAAAATCGGCTTAACGGTGTCGAGTTGGACGTCAGCACACATCTCTCAGTAACAATCAGTTTCCTTTCCTTAAGCATCATTTCTCCAGGTGGTTCTTGAGAAATCTATCACTCTTGACTTCTTCCAGGACTGAAGAAGTCAATTCAGAGCCCGTGGAGTCGAACGCAAGCTGGGAGAGGGACCCACCCCTCCTCATCTCTAGCTCAAGAGGAATTCTGAGCTAAGTAAAGAGCAGAGTGTCTCACCCTCTGCCTGACTGACCTTGGGGCTCTTCATTGCAGGGGCCGTCCTGTGCATTGCAGGATGTTTAGCCACGTCCCTGGCCTCTTCTAGCCACTAGCTTCTAGCAGCCCTGCCCCCTTCCAAATGTCCCCAGGTGCCAAATCACCCCCAGTTGAGAACACTGGTTAGAAGTAGAGCTCGTGGAGCTTTGATCTTACTCCTGAGCTGACCTTGGGCTGTTAATGTACAGATTAAACGAGAATGTCTGCAAGATCTTCAGTACCTTATCTTGTTATCTCGTACCCGGCAAGTGCCAAGAAATGTTAGCTAGCTATTGTTACAGGGTCTGCCCACCAGTCTCTCTTTTAACTGTGTTGGTTGCATTTGGGGACATTCTTGGGGCCAGAGTAGACTCTTCAGAGGCGGGACAGTGTACTGGTTGGTAGCTCTCGGCCCTGGAGCCAGATGGCCATGGTTCACACCCTGGTTTTGCCTGTTTACTAATGGGGCAAAGTCTGGGCAACTAATTCAATTTCTCTGGGCCTCAGTTTCCTCATTTATAAAATGGAAATGATATGAAAAGGGTGCTTGAAAGATACAATGAGAGAATACCTGTAAAATGTTTAGAAAAGTGTTTGATACATAGTAAGTACTTACAAATGTTAGCCAGTTTTTATAATAATAATATTGTCATTTATTGTGTTGTTACTATTTTATTGAACCTCCCAGGAGGAAATTGAGGGTCCAGTTCATCTTAAGCAAGGCCTCTAACCTCTTCTAGCTACATGACGTCCCCCAAGTCCAGCTAGCTGGCACAGTGGAGCCAAGGGTTAGATTTCCTGCCTCTCCACCCCCACTCTGGGCTGCCGTGTGGATGCACCATTAGGCTGAGCTATGAGCAGCATGTGTCAGCCATTGCTCACAGAAGCCATGCTATGCCCTCATGGGCATGGTCCCTGCTCCAGGGACTGAAAGCAATCTCTCCTGCTCCCTTTCCTCCCACAAGACACACTGTGCCCAAGGCTTGCAGGAGTAGTGGGAGGGCACACCTCCACAGGCTCTAGGTATCGCCCCGCATTGCATCCCACACACCATGGCTGGTTTGCAGAACAGCACGTCTAGAATGCAAGCTCTTGCCAGACCATGGCCGGAGGATTTCTCGATCTGTCGGAGTCCTTGAGCACAAGGAATGCACAACTCCTGCAAAGAATAGGGTCTGGGATTTGAGCTAATAGGGACAGAAAAGCAAGGGGAAGGAGGCACCGCTGGGACTCTGGCAGGGAGCTGGAGCCATGCACCCCAGAACCCAGGAGGCTCTGCCCAGTTTCAGGACTTCTAACAAGGCCAAGGACTTCTCAGCTGGCCTCTCTCCCCCGAGAACCTCCCAGCAGAGACAAACAGCCCAGCTTGGGCCTGCTCAGCTAGAGAGGATGTCTTTTGCTCCATGGTACGATTACTGAGACCTAGGCCTGAATGCTGTAATAAGAATAATAATACCATAGTAACAAGGACTTATTAAGCACTTAAAATGTGTCAGCTCTATGCTAATAGTTTTAAATGCATTATCTCAGCCAAGACGCACAATAACCTTGTAAGGCATTATGTCATTGAACAGATGGCAAATATGAAGATCAGAGAGGTTAGGTAACTTTTTCAAGGTCACACAGCTTAGCAGGAATTGGAGCTAGAAGAGAATTCAAACTTGGATTTTCTAGCAACAAACCCTAGGAACTTAGCCGCTTTCTGCCGAGAAGGGGGTCCTTTGGCAGTGAAGAATGTTGCCCTCAACTCATCCTCACCCACACCCCATTCCATACATACTCACATTGTTCTCCCTGGGCCATCTGGGGCATCACACCTCTCAGGCTTCTCCAAGATTATAAAATTCTCTCACCCATTTAATCATACAAGGACCCTGATTGAGACCCTTTTTCCAATTTTCCAGAGCAATGCAAAGTCATCCTTCTTCTCAATAGATTCAAGAGCTCCTTCCAAGAAGAAAGAATAGAGAACTGCCTTCATTTTGCCACTTATATGCTTAGTTAGGAGTGAATATGTAAGTGGTTCAAAAGCTGGAACAGTTTAATTCATGGTACCATTGAAATAGACCTTTACATATATGTATAACATACATATGTAAATACATATATATGCATGAATCATGCATATATACTATAAATACTGCCTCTATGACTCAGTAAAATTATTTTTTATCTATATTTTGGAAATAAACTGGTCCATAATTATTTGTGCTTTATCTGAATTAGACCTCAAGCCAAAAATTACCGTCTTCTCCTGCTAAGAGGATAGAGATACACTGGGAGTTATCAGGGCCACAGAGGAGAATGTTAGAGTTTGTGCCTGTGTGCTCTGTCCCTAGCCCCAGGCATTGGGAGCAAAGCCATGATCTGCCTTCTCCCCAGTTTCTTCATTCATTCAACCACATCATCCACAAACTGCTACAAAACTGGCTGGCATGTGGGTATTTGTACTCCTGAAGCCAGAGTAGCAATTAGGCATTTTGAATAACTACTTTTGCTCTGACCATCCTCCATCCTTAAATCAAAGTTACCAGCAGGTGAATACACAGCATTTGCCTTAAAGATATTGCAATAGTTTACTGACTTCCTGTTTCAGTATGAGTGTCATTTCAAGAACTACCCCCCAAATAGGAAAAAAGGAAATTCACATACATGTGAACTCTAACAGAAGGCAACACAGACAATAATTTATGTTTTTCAAATGAATCAGAATGTGAATCAAGCTTGGAGAATGTATTTGATCCTCTCGGGATTACATCACAGGTACTCTCATAACCTTGTAATGTGTTTTGAAGCAGACATTTCATGCTCCCAGGGGCAACATCTGAGGTATTATTCCTGGGCTTTCAAGCGTTTTCGTGAGTAATGATGCAGGATGGGGAGGCCAAGTGTTGATCTATTATAGATACACTTTACTGACTGTAAGCCATTTGGAAATATACATATTATGCTGATCTTTATCATTCTTGGTGCCAGACTCAGACAAGATGCAGGTACTGACAGCGGACAGGCACCGAAGTTGATTGAAAGGCAAGATTACCGCGCATGACCCCTGAGGCCCTTCTTAATCCCATTCAGATATGACAAACGGAGGAGAATAAGGCAAGCTTTGAATCTTAAAAGGTCAAGAGCCTTTTGAAACTTCCACAGAGGCTAGGGCTCTCTTTTCCTACCAAAAACGCACATCTACACCTGGTTTTGCATGTATTTGGTGAGCCCCCGGCCCTCCAAAGACCATCTCTTGGCCCCTACAGATCTATGGACATCACAGATCTTTAAGATATCTCTATTACACTCAGGTTAGGTTGAAATTTAAATAAAACTTTTTAGTGGAGTCAGGGTTGGGAGACATACGTTTCCTTCAGCCTGTAAGAGAAGACCCAAGAGATTCTATTTTTGCTCTCTTACTTGGGTTGGGTGTTGCCTTGTTCCTCCACAAGGACAACAGGAAGGGCCCCCCACTGTCCCTCTCACTAAGCAGCTGAAGTAGAAACCACGCATCCAACATGGTCATTCTGTACTGCTCTCCGGCAGTGCAATGAAGACTTCACCAAACTTCTTACCATTCTGAACCCCGATATCTTTCTCTCTACTGATCCCCTTTCTCTAGTCTAAAACTAAGTGATCAAAAAGTAAAAAAAGTATAGCAAAAAAACCAGACCTCACCTCTTCTAACAACCACCGGCTTTGTTGGTCTTTGGAAAGGCATGGGTGTGGGAACTGGAGCCCGTGCAGAATTACCCTGAAGGGGGAAGCTGGGATGGCTCAGCAGATTGAGCGCTCATTTTGCAGCCCCAGGGCCTGAGGATCGAATCCCGGCCCCGGCCCATGCAGACCCATATGCTGAACTGGGGTGTGCTCCCAGTTCGGTTCTTGCTGGGGCCTATGTGGGAGGCCCCTGGCCCAGTTCCTGCCCTGCACAGTCCCCGCCCACCTGTGGAGTGAAACTATATGGAAAACTAATGCTGTCAACTATGGAGACTGCTCTGGGCCCTCCCCTTCTCTCTGTCTCTCTCTGTCTCTGTCTCTCTGTCTGTCACAATCAATAAAATAAATCTTAAAAAAAAAAAAAAGAAGAATTACCCTTAAGATTATTATTTTCCCTGCATGGCTGAAGAGGCCATACAGGTGTTTCTTAGTTTGGTTTGTAGACCACCTGTACCATCATCACCAGAGAAGGGGTTAAACTTGAAGTTTCCTGGGGTCTCACCCAAGACCACTGAATCAGGATCTACAGTTTTAAGAACCTTCTTTAACCAATCCTTAAGCATTCTCACAGATGAAAACTTCTGGTCATAGACTCACTTGCCTTCCCTCAATTTCCCACCACACAATAATTAACTCCCAGACATAGCAGCCTTAAAGGAAACATCCATAATCTTTTGGAAATCTTTGAAAAGTCAAAGACAACACATTCAATCCTGAAAACTCAAGCTCCAATCTGTCTGTAGAGATTCTATCACTGTACTATTGGCCGACTTGAAATAAAGCAGTTCCTAATGCTCAGTACCGCAAAATTGGCAAATTCAACAGGGCTCAGCTACTTACAAGTGTGAGTCTCTGAAGCCTGAACAAACAAACCCAGCCTCAGAACACAGCATTTGCAGAGGATTTTTATGACAATTACCTCTATGGTGGCTATCTGAGTCACCCCTTACTGGGCCCCACACCCACCTTAGCTCTTCAAAAGATTACTTAACGACCTGGATTTTAGGCCTCAGACCCAAGAACACTAGTGGTGGGAACAAGCATCAAGAAATGCTGGGGGAAGTCTGGATGGCTCAGCAGGTTAATCGCTCCCTTTGCAGCCCCAGGGATCGTGGATCAAATCCTGGCTCCAGCCTGTGCGGACCCATGTGCTAAACTGGGGTGTACTTCCCATGTGGGAGGCCCCAAGTTCAGTTCTCTCCTCCCAGTTCTGCTCCTGGCTCAAGAATGTGTGCCTCCCATGCAGGAGGCCCCCAGCCCAGTTCCTGCCCTGAGCAGCCCCTGCCCACCTGTGTGGAGTGAAACCATGTCAAAAACTGATGATGTACAACTATGGAGACTGCTCTGGGCCTTCCCCCTTCTCTCTGTCTCTCTCTGTCTCTGTCTCTTTCTGTCTCTGTCAAAAACAAAAAAATAAATGTTCAAAAATGAAAGAAGTGCTTGTCCTGCTACTATAAATATTTTTACATCCCCTCCAATTAATATATAATATATATATGTATAATTGTGTGTGTGTATGTGTAT
>PVKE010032991.1:0-18166 GCA_004027555.1 Craseonycteris thonglongyai
GGACCGAGGATCGAATCCCGGCTCCGGCCCAGGCAGGACCCACGTGCTGAACTGGGGAGTTCCCACAGTTCGGTTCTCTAGCTGTCTCTGTCTCTGTCTCTCTCTCTATCTGTCAAAAAGTAAAATAGAAATAAATATGCACTGAAGACAAAAAGATAATTTCTCTCTATAAATGTGAAAAGATAAAAAAAAAAAAAAACAACAAAAAAAAACAGAGTCCTTATCATCAAGAACTGTGTAATCTAAAAGGGAAAAAGACTGGCAGAACTAGGCAGAACTAATGTGATAATGTACTAAGAAGAGGGGACATGGCTATTATTCTTTACAGTACCTCCAGAACTCAGTAAAGTTCCTGGCATGTACCTCGTGCACTGTAAATATCCATTGAATGAAGAATATTGTTCCTTCTATGTATGCTCATGGTGCAGCAAAATGAGGGCTACCATAAATCAATTTGCCTTGGGTAGAGGATGGTAATTTAAACATTTATTACTAACAGATTCTTATAGAGGTGAATATTACATAAATTAGGAACAATAAAAATAAGTTCATTTCCTTTAATATAATATCAAATATGCTCATGGTTGTATTATGTTTTTATTGCTGCTATGATAAATTATCACAAATTTAGTGCTTAAAACAATACAAATTTATTATCTTACAGTTCTGAAAATCAGAAGTCTGACACTGTTCTCACTGGGTTCAAATCAAGGTGTCGGTAGGGCTATGTTTGTTTCTGGAAGCTACAGAGAAGGATCCATTTCCTTATCTGTACCAACTTCTAGGAGCTGCCTGAACCCCTTGACTCATGGCCAACTTCATCCATCTTCAAAATCACTGACACTACATCTCTCTAACCATTCTTCCACAGTCACATGTCTTTCAGACCATGGCTGGGAAAGACTGTATTTCTCTCTCATTCTCTCTCTCTCTCCCCCCAAACCCCACCCACACACAACCCTCACATGTGTGTGTCTTTCCCATTCACTATCTCATTTTATTTCTGTCTCTCTTTCTCTGTATTAGGCCAAGGGTCTGAAAAAAATTGCATGCAGATAACAATTAAAATTAAAAATTTAAATTCTATGATATTTAACCCTCTTATGCATGTTTCTTACTGCTTTTAGAGATTGCATAAGCTTGAAACTAATTATATTTGAGAAGAACCAGAAAAAAAAATTCAATAGCAGAGATAAAGTAAGCATCACCTACATTACCTGATTATAAAATATAACCAAACAATAAAGTTGCATTTGTCACGGGAAAATTTCTTTACAACCAGTTTTGTCCTTATTATTTTCTTCTAGGGGAAGCGTAGCCAGAGCAAAAAACACATATTTGTATTGACAAAAAGCACATTTGTATTGAAATGCAAACTATGTTGAGCAATGAAATATTCTGAATATCATTTTGTGGACAAAATATTCAACCACAAGCTCCCTTTATACCTCACTGTCAACAATCTAACATATCTAATTGTTTTTCAGGGTTTGCTGTATCAATTTATTTTATATCTCAAAATTTCATCTATTGTTTCTGTTAAGATTTCTAACACATATATGAAAAGATATGTTTTAAAAAGTAAACCTCAGGGACACAGACAATAGTTTGGTGGCTGTCAGAGGGGCAGGGGGCAGGGGTGTGGAGGAGTGGCGAGAAAGATCCAAGTATATGGTGATGAAACAAAACAAAACAAAACAAAACAAAAACCTGGCTCTGGGTGGTGAGCTTGTAACGCAACACATAGATGATGTATCGTAGAATTGTACACCTAGACCTATGTAACGTTACTAATCAATGCCACTCCAATACATTTAATTTTAAAAAGTAAAAATATTTGGTGTTCTCAAACAGTTAGGACTGTGGCAGTGGAGGAGAGCACCTACATAAATCCCAATCCAGACAAAAGGCATTGCTATAGGGAAAAGAAAGGGGCACATTTAAAAATCATTTCTTATTACTGACCTAGAGTACTAATAACAGTCACCCATTCCCATCAGGACATAAAAGAAGCATAAGACTAGTTGAGTCTAATGTGTTTTTATCCTTGAACAGAATAATTTTGGGGGGCTAAGTAAGACTAATAACAGCTATTATGTGCCAGTCATCAAACTGGAGGTTTTATTAGCAAAAGCTTTATCTATTTTTATCCTCACGCCTCTATTTAATAGGCATTGCTGGCCAAAAGATAACTGAGGCTCAAGGAAAGTAAGTGCAAACCAAAAGTAACTCGTCTGTTAAGTACTACAATGCTGTTTATAATGCTAAGCCAACTGCCCACACAATTAAGCATTGTGGGTCTACAGGCATTTATGAAACATACCCTCAAACACAGTCTTTAAAAATTGCTTAATTAAGGCAGCCAGTAGTTAAGTCACTTATGGTTAAGTTCATATAATCAAAAAAATAATAATTTAATATTTCTTAGTTTTTAGACTACAATGTCCCCTCACAAACAAAATCACTCTTCAAACCTTGGCCAGATTAATATCTTCTTTATGAAGTTGTCCATGACAACACCAGTCTAAATTGATTTCTCTCTTCTCTCAAATCCTAAGGCAGTTTTATAGGCGATGCTGTGAAACTGACGGAGGAGGTACGAGGTGGGCAAGATATGGGAAAGAGTAACAGAGAAGTAAGGGCCTAAGCAGGAAGCATGATAGAGAAGGAAGCTAGTGGGTACCTGTGGATACTGCACATCTATATCATATACGTATTCCAGAGCTACGTGGGAAAGTGAAGTTCAAGTAAGATACATATGAGAAAGATGTCATTCAGGAGTGTGCCACGGGAGAGGGGAAATAAGGCACCAATCTAAACGTAGACTACAAGTCTATCTAGAGTGTCTTGTGGGAAATAGAAAATAGGCTCAGAAAAAACTAAAGTGTTACGAAAAATAAATGGTTTGCTGTCAAATGAGATGAAACCAATTATAAATGATAACATGAGGTCTACCCTCTTAACAACTTGGTTTTTGTTGCACAGAACAGAATTTTTAACTAGAAACTATGTTGCACAGCACACCTCTAGAACTTGTTTAAAGGGGAGGGCAAAACACAGGAAACTTTTGGAGGTGATGGATATGATTACTACCTTAAATGCGGTGATAGTTTTACAGGTATATGTATATTCCCAAACTCATCAAAATGTATACATTAAATATGTACTATTTTTTATATACCAATAATAGCTCAATAAAGGTGTTAAAATAAAAGAACAACAACTACGAGTCCTTGGCATATGATTACCTATCTGAACACTTACTAGTTAGCAATTCTCATTCACTTTTGTGATATGTTTGCATAACCATATGGCGATATTAGAGGTGGGTTCAAACCTTGGATCAATCCACCACCTTCTACCCAAGAGACAGAAGAACTAAGTGCTTATGAGTGTGGGCAGTGAGTAGACAGCCTGGATCTAGCACAACCAATTGTTCCTGTTTGCCTGGGACGCATGCCATTTTGGCACTGAAACTCCTGTCCTGGAAAACCCCTCAGGCCTGAACAAACCAGGATGGTTGGTCACCCAACATCGGCTGAATTCCACTCCCTCCATTTACCTGCCATAGGACTTTGGCCATGTAACCTTACCTCTCTGTGTCTCAGTTCTCCACTCTATTAAATGCCAGTGATAATAATGAGGCCTACTTAAATAGAATCATTCTAAGAAATAGATTAATATCTGTGAAGCTCTTATGTCTGGGACATAAACAAATGTAAGTAGTTATCATAACTTAAACTTGCTGAACCTTGGATGTCTTACCTGAAAATGAAGGTATTATCTACTTCATAGTGGTATTGTAAGGTTTAAATTAACTAAGACTATTGTAATATAATATAATATTATAATGAATATAATAACAGTATTATTTGTTCAACAAATATCTCATATATAAGTGAAAGCATTTTGAACAATGCTAAGTAGTCAAGGCACTAAGGGAAAGATAAGATCTCAACTACGCAGGATGTTTACTAAAGGGTGCTTTTGGGCTCAACACCTGTGAAGGAGAAGGGACAGGAGGAGAATTAGCAGCAGGAGAATCTGAGAAGCTGGCCCTCTCACTGCCTTGGTCAGCTCCACAGGACATCATTGTTGTTCTACTTTGGACCAAGTGGCTGGACTTTTAGACCCCCACCCTCCATTAACCATGAAAGTGGTCTGCTCTGGGGAAGGCATGATCTTGAATGAACAGGCAGGAGCTGAGACAAGACTTTTTTTGGAGGGGTATCTGGATGGCATATCTCAATGTCAATCGCAGTATATAAATGATATTTATAAATAAACATTTCTAAAAATTATATTGTTTTATGAAAATATTATCTGTATATTTTATTCATGACATGAAAAGTTGATAAAAATAAATTTTTACTCTGACAATCTATCCAAATTACAAATGAATGAAAATATTAAATCTATTAAGATTTTTTTGAAAGTCAAAGGTAGCATTTTAATAGCATTTTATTCATTCCTTTTGCAAATTATCATCTAGTTTTATATTTACAAGTGTATAATAAATGTTTTCTACCTCTATCTACAGTCTTCAAACACAAACAAGTCATTTTTTTTTTTAAGAGAGATGTGAGGGGGTGAAACCCTTTTCTCTTTATTCTTAAATGCTCAGATGAGTGACTTATATCCCAAATCTGATTTCCTCAATTAGATATGTCCCCTCCATAGACTGGGGTTTAAATTTGGTTCTTACAGACACTAATCCAATAATTGTGAGGTTGGTATTATTTTATATTCTGTTTTAAGGTCAAGTGACTTGCCCCAAATTCCACGACTGGTGAAAAAGTAACTCTGGATTCAAATACATAGTCTAGAACCAACTTCAACATTTATTTATTTTCTTCCAAATTTAATTTTTATGAAAGACTTCAGGATTCAAGAGGTAGCTCTAAAGGCAAAAGAACTGGGTATGTCTAATTTAAAAGAAAATTTAGTTTAAAATCAAAATGTCATCATTTCTTTGTAGTCTCCACCAAAGTTACAATACTGTTTTTCACATTTCCTTTAGGAATTTTCAGTATCTAGGTCCCTTGCCATACTACATGCTATTCTTTTCTCAATAAAGTACTTCATGTTTAGTCTCTCCCATTCTAATTAGATGACATCTCCTTCTTCCCAATGCTTTTCTACTTTTCAATGTTCAGTCTGTCCTCTGTGTACCCATAACAGGAGAAGCATTAGTTTCTGGAGCAATAATAATGCTCCTCTCATAGATCTCCCAACAACACAAACTAATACAGTCTTGCAGGATAACCATCCTTTCATTATTTTTAGTTAGCAAGGTCCAGAAAAGAAAAGTTGAAGGAATCATTTTTTTTAAAACAAAAGTATACCTCAAAATAGAACCATAGGTGTGTGTTTTATTAGCCCTGCTGAGATCACACGCTACATACTCAAACAGCATCATTTTTAAAGTAGAGCATGGCTTTCAATACAAGAACATTATTCCCATAATCTATAGAGCGCTGTAACTCTCATACATTAAAGAAAAAAAAAACATTTTATGTATATATGTGTGTGCAGATATATAAAATTGCTAAATATATGTAGCTAAATCAACACTGTTCATTATACCTTGTTAGTATTCATTAGGTTTTCACAGAGACAAACAAAGAAGCCACTGCTTTGTTTCCCAAATGATCCAAATTCTATTTTCACTAAATGATGTCACTAATGTCATGGTTACAACAATACTGCAGAGAGCCTCATTCCTACCACTGGCCATTGGCTGATACAATAGATCATCTGAACAGCAGATTCATTAGTAATACAATAGATTTTTTTACTGATATTGAATTAAATATACATTCCCAATTGAGAATGTGATTTGTGGAAACAAATATTAACGTTTCCCAGTGTTTTACTAAGCAGCAATGTATATCTTGTATTTTTAAATTCATTGAGGATATATCTGTCTCCATAAGGCTCTATAACAAAGCACTGAATAAAAAAAACCTAGCTAAAAGAATTTTTTTATTGCCTAATTCTTAATTCTCAAAACTACCTCCTTTCCAAGTTATACTACCAGGAGTATTTTAAAATATTTTTATTTATTTATGTGGGTTTTTCACACTTTTCTCACTTAATTTTTAGCATATGTTTTTCCATGCCTAAGGCAGAAAGTAAGTCAGGGTTCAATTTGTATTTATTCAAAAGAAAAGTGAAAGGCATTTTGAAGAGGTACAACGCAATAGAATACCTAAGGCTAAGAAACGCTAAAATCAAGTTCTTGGCATCACTGGTATCCAGACCTACCCCAATGCCTTCCATGTTTATACTTTCAGAAAGATCAAGACCACATTGCAAATGAGTATGAGTCAGGTCCAATAGTTCTTTATTTCCTGTTCTATTCCCTTGAAGGATTACTTAGAGAATCCACGCTGTGTGATCCAGTTTTAGAACATGTGCTAACATATTAATTTTAATATAAAATCAGCTATTTTTTAATTACATAAGTTTTTATTTTTTTAATACAAAATGGAGGCCTATTTGGAAAGCCTCCAAAAATATCTGAGTGCTCCTACACAGAAATTATTTTCAGCATCTTCTCATTATTTAGTGAGAAACCCTGAGATAGTCTTTTTGCTACTCAAACTATATTACTCCGATTTTAAAGCCTGTCAACTGACAATACAAACACAGATGCCAAACTTCCACCCTTGTCCTTCTTCCAACAAGCAGGCATTGAAGACATATGAAACGCATGAGGTTAACTGACATGACAGTTCTAACATTCAGGGACTTGTAGATTTTCCCATTCCTAATAACTGAAAGGGGTTTTGAACGGTCTTTAGAGAAACACTCCAATTTTACATGTGAGAAAGCTGAGGCAAAGAGTATTATAGTAAAGTGATATGTTCAGGGTCAGGCTTCAGGTTCATAGTAGAATTTAGAATAGAATATAATCTCCTAATTCTTGGTTTACAATCGTTCCTCTCAAAATAACAAATAACTAATCTTTTAAAGGTTAATTCAAATATAAGAGATGGACAATCTAATAAGAGCTCCATAGTTCAGGAGGCCAATCAATTATTATAGCAATTGTAGTGGACAGATTTAAGAAAGATTTAGAGCTAATTAGTTGGAAAGTGTTTTTCCTTCCCCCAACACTGAAATTTAAAAATGAAGGTGTCTATATGCTTACTCCCTCACTGATCCCATCACTGACTTACTGATACATTAAGAGCAGACGTCTTGTGTGCCACATATCAAGTGAATAAGAAGCTGCCTCAAGTAACCACAAAGGAGAACATGTTTAGACATTTTCACACATGTTATCGGGAATAAAATGTTTGAGAACGAAGAGCACTGTGCTGTGAATCAGAAGACTATTCCAGTGTCATGGCAGCTCCTTGATTACATGTGTGTTCTTGAGCAAGTTAACTTTATTTGGTCTCACCTTCCATAACTATAGAAGAAAGGAGCCAAATTAGACAATCATAGCGTTACTTTTCTCACTACACATGCATAGATTCATGGTTTATTTCTCCTTGACTATACTTTTTGTGGCACAAATAATATTGGGCATGATAGTTGTGCCTTCCAGGTAATTATTAAAAAGCACATTGAATACCATATTCTATTATTCTTCTCTTCCAAATTGGATCATCTCTGGTCAAGATTCCTCACCCCCATCCCCAGTCATAAGAGGGTACATTCGTGGGAGCGTGTGTTATTGACTGCAGAAAACATTATTCACTGTTATGTAGGAGGATGGTGGAGTTGATTGCTCCTTAGCTGTCAGGAAACGGCTCATTTAGAAGCCTTGGAGTTTGGGGGTGGCTGAAAAGGAAAAGTTTACTCATAAATACAAGTGATGCCTGGAATTTTAGTGATCAAAAGCCAAGGGAAGAAGTGACGGTCATCACCTAAACCTTTTGTTCAGAGAGTGGTGCACGAAGAACAATAATGAGGGAAGCATGAGCCTTCTGCCTGAGTTAAAGGACACGTGGCCGGGATGCAATGAATAAAAGAGGAAACTAGAGGCAAGTCTGAAAACAGCAAGGATCTGCCAAGGACAACTCTAGTCACAATCCAAAGAACAGATTTGGTGCATGCACACCCTGTGGAAATGACTCATCTGTCACTTAGTTTGTTGGCCCTGTTCACATTCACAGGTGGCCATCGCCAGTATTAACAAGATCACAAATGTTAAACAAACAAGCAACACTTCCCTTGGCAGGACAAGACAGCTGATTTGGGGGTGCAATTTATTGAACTGGCATGTACAATCTGCCTCTTCAAAGGGACTGAACTTGTACCACCCAAAGTAGGTAAGGATAAAGTAAGATGGTCAGATGTACTGTTTTAAATGAGACAGAAAACAACAGTACTGTCCCATTTCAACTGGTACATATGGTCAGCCTACTGACACCTTGAATTTAGTCCCGTGAGACTAGACCATATGTACCATTTGAAATGGGACAGTACCGGCATTTTCTGTCTTGTTTAAAATGGCATGTCTGGTCAGCCTAGGCCGAAGTCTTAGCATAGTAGATTCTAGTCATGGTCAGTGAAAGCCCACAGTAACCACACTAATTCCCTGATCTCTACAGAGAGAAAGGTTATTGTTCAGTCATTTTCAGAGCTCATCTCTCAACCATTTGGAGTTATAGGTCTAGGGCACATAAAACTACTTGGAAATTTGTGCCACTTCTAAAATAGTTAACTTAATTCAGCTCTAAATTTATTTTTTTGCACCATAAATTATCTCAACATCCATGTGGAACACAGTTTGGGAAACTCTTGTCTGGAGTTCAGTGTCCCCGACACAATGGCTAGCAATAAAGTTAGGAGATCAGACTACTTATTTGTACAGGGACGTCTAGTCCATTGTAAGGAAAATTATGGCTCCTTCTCTTTGGAAAACAAAAATAACAAGCACTTATAGAATGCTGATTTATTATTTACCAGGCATTGCCTCTAAGTTCTTTATATCCACTGACACCTATTATCTACTCTACAACCCAGGAAGGTAGCTTTAGGCTTATTATCCCCAAATAACAGCTGATGAAACAGAGACACAAAGAGGTTAAGGACAAACAGTAAGCAGTTAAGGCTTCCCTTAGCCAGGCTCCAGGGTCCTTACACTTAACCTTAGTGCTGTATCATTTCTCAAAGTAAAGACACAAAGCTCCATGAATTTTGTATTTCACCAGATCTTACTTACTACTACATTTCTCACTGAAATGACCATTTGTCTCAAGTATAAATACAACCACAGGAATTAATACAGTAAGGCTAAAATTTACTATTTTCTAAATAAAGCCATTTAAAAAATCTTCTTTATTCTTAGTTTTCCTCTTTTGTTTCTGCTTATAGATATCAAATTGATTTTTTTTTTTTTTAGTTGTTAAATTTATTGGGGTGAATTTGGCTAAATTAAAGTTTGGAGATACTTATCTGCTTTGACTCATAGGTTTCAGGTTGTTTTTTGTTTGTTTGTTTGTTTGCTTGTTTTTTGGTTCTTAAAGACAATACCAGAGTCCATTGTATGTGAATATTGTGGGGCACTTTATTCAGCAATTTTTACAAAAAGAATAAATAATGGAGGGGGATAATATTTCTTTGTGAAGTAATGTCACAAAATGTTTTCCTCACTAGATAGCCTCATTATTAACAATGATAATCATTATTCTACTTTTAAGGCCAAAAGCATGTAATTCTGATAATTCAGAGTCATCTTGATAAAAAAATTGAAAATATTCTGTGCAAATAATAAAAATAAGACTAATTGTAATTTATGTTGCCTACTCACTAAACACGATTGCTCAATTTTCCACCAAGAACAAAAAGTTCTGGGTTGTATCCTAGTTTCCTAATTCTCTTCCCACTCTGGGTTCATCTCTGTCATATTTCTTTGTGTTGAAAGATATTAAAAATGGGTACAGATACTTTTGTGATATGTCTAAAGGGAACTCGAGACAGTGATACATATTATTTGCTTCATGAGATATATTTCTCTTTCTGGATTTTGTGAGGTTTGAAGGTTTTGCCATTTTTTAACGTGTTTTTTCTTTTCTAATCTTAAATAAATATTCATTTTCATACCTCATTTTGAATTCATAATTTTGCACTCTTTTATGTATTGTATAATGTCCAGGCCCCACAAAACCTGGCATTGTTCTTGCTGCTTCGTGTAAACATTTAGAATTCTTCCTGTTATATAATTTTATTAAATATTTCTCTAAATTGTTTCCTGTCTCATCTTTATCACCACAGACCTAATCTTAGTTGTGCTCCTAGCTCAGATCACTTGCAGTCACCTCCTAACTGGCTTTTCTGCCTCCATTTTTGCCCATTTCAAGTGTTTCCTGGCCCTGTTGCTAAAGAATAATTTAGCCAAGATTGAAAAAAAAAAAAATCCACTCCAGAAGCACCACCATTATGTACAATGTCAAGTCTGGTTCCCCGACATGGCTTCCAGCTCTGGCCATAACCCGGTTCTCACTCTACAGCCCACTCCCTTCCACTTAACGTCTCCTTCATCTCCATGCTCAGCGTTATTTAACTGGACAGAGTTCCTTAAGCAGAGCATTGATTTCTGTGTGTCTTATCCCACTGCCTCTCATGCTCATTCCCATTTTCTCAGTCACACTCGCATTTACTTTTCAAGATGCATTTTGCAAGAATGTCTCTTCTGGGGAAGCCGGGATGGCTCAGTGGGTTAAGCGCTCACTTTGCAGCACCGGGGACCGAGGATTGAATCCCGGCCCCGGTCTGTGCAGACCCACATGCTGAATTGGGGAGTGCCCCCAGTTCAGTTCTCTCTCTGTCTCTGTATCTCTCTCTCTCTGTCAAAAACAATAAAAAAAAGAATGACTCTTCTTTGATTGAACTGTCTCTTTACAATAGCTCACAATGTGTTACATCTTCATGCTTCTGTCCCCAACCACAGCATAAGCATCTTGGGCATTGTGCATATGTTTTAGCTCTTAGGTACCTACAGAAGTTAAGAGTACCTCGCACACAGGAGGCACTTTATGAATGCTTACTGAACTTCCAGCTACATACTTGACTAAACTTAGAAGGCACAGATCAGGAAAATATTTTGGTAGGAGAAATTTGTGAACCATTTCAGTGAAACATGCTAGCAAGAGTTATTTAAGGGGTCTTAGGGATTTGATCACACCTCTAACATTGATTTAAGGGTGGCTTCTCTTTGGAATCAGCATTATCTCTGAGAAGCTAGAGGAATTAAATTAGGCTTCAAGCAAAAAACAAAAAATTGGCAACTAAGTACTGTTTTCAAATTTTAAATTGAAGGGAAAGAGGTAAAGGAGATTAATCAGTCTAGAAAGAGTCACGAGTGCTGAGTTAAAGCGCTATCTTGACATCGCATGCATAGCAGGAGCTTCACCTACACTGTGTTGTTGGAATTTAAATGCAGGTGGGACAAATACACACATTGGTTGGTTATTTTAGTAGTAATAATGTTATTAGTTATTAATAATGGTTATTTTAGTAATAATGACATATAAAAATATGTCATTATTTCAGGAAATGGATAACTTAGCTTTTTGTTTTTTAAAGCTAGGAGCAGTAGTAATTCAAGTTTATGTATCATCAAACTTATATCACTAGCAGTTAACAGAATAATTCAATAGCTGAGGTATATGATACCAAAATTTGAAGAAAAGTAAAATTTTACTCAGGACATGGTAACATGAGGCAGGGTAAAATGGAATTTTTAAAATAAAGATCTCTATTCAAACCTCTAAAAATAATATGTTCCCCTTATAAGGTTAAAATTCAGTTTTAGTTATGTGGAATATATCATGTACATCATACAAAGCATAAAACAAATGTAACACAACTTAGCTGATCATGTGGGTTTTGACTTTAATATAACAATACTGTGAACTATAACATATAGTAAAATATAATCTGTATAGTATGTCAATTTTTTCAAACTCCTTTGCTCACTGTGAATTCAGAAAGTTTTATCTAATTAAAGATATAGCTCATCTTTCAAATACTTACTTTAAAAATGTTGAGCTTATTATCTCTCTGCTAAGGCAACACAAACAAGCTGTAGGGTTCCTAGGGCAGCATATGGAAACACTGCTCAGTCATCAAAGAGCTTCTTTTTCTTTTAAAACAGAAGTTTTTTTTTTATTTCACAACAGATATCTACCTAGGTAGAACCTTGCTCAGAGGAGTAATCAAAATTTTACGCACAAAAGGTTAATTTTTTTTTATAATCTGCTGTTAATAAAGGATAGATCATAATTCCTACTTGTGAGATGACAGAAAATATACATTGGTCTCTGCCCCTAGTTCCTGGCACAAAGCTCCTAAAACCCTTCTAATTTTCTGAGAAACAGGAATGTTTTTTCCCTAATGAGGTGAGTTTTGATGGGCTTTCAATGGCTCCTGACTGAGGGCTGGTCATTAGAAAGACCAAGCCATAAGCAGAAGCTTAGAATTTTCAGCTCTGCCCACCCCCACTCCCCACCAGTCTCTTGAGAGGGGAGAAGAGCTGAAAATGGAGTTGATGACTCATCATGCCTACATGATAAAGCCTCCATAAAATCCCAAAAGTACAGGGTTTGAAGAGCTTCCAGGGTACAGAACACATGGAGGTGCTAGGAAAGTGGTGTGCCTGGAAAGGAACGGTGCCCCACATCCCTTGCCCTGAGCATCTCTTCTATCTAGATATTCATTTGTATCCTGTATCACATTCTTTGGTAATAAACTGATAAATGTGTTACCCTGAGTTGTGTGAACTGCACTAGCAAATTAATCAAACCCACAGAGGAGGTTGCCAGTGGGTTAGAAGCACAGGTGACAGCCTGGGCTTACCACTGGTGTCTGAAGGGTGTGTGTTGAAGATTGGGAAGGGGAGGGCGGCCTTGTGGACTGAGCCCATAGACTGCGGCATCTAAAGCTCTCTGAAATTAGATAGTATCAGAATTGTGGCACACCCAGCTAATGCCAACAAAATTGCTTGCTGTGGGGCAAAATTTCCATGCATTTGATGATCAGAAGTGAAGGTTGGTGTATGTGGTCAAGGAGACTCACAGGGAAGAAACTCAGAATAGGGAAGAAATTGGTTTTTCTCTACATGAGAAGGTAAACAATTGAGTTGCTCTAATTCACTACTGCACAGATTTGGTGAGAAAATTGGATGAGAAAACACATGTAAAAAGCTTAGCATAAAGCTTGACCAACCCTAAATGACTCTCAATTCCCTCTTAGTCCAAGTGAGAGTGTTTTGTCTGGTTTGGTTTTTTTCATTTCAAGACTACATCCTTAGTCCTAGCTGTCTATAATTTATAGTACTTGACTTAATTTTCTCATTTACCTTTGGACTATTAAAAAAAAATTATTGCACCACCTGTGCTTCTGTACAGAATATACTTTTCTGCCCATTTGGTTTTGGTTCTTTATGGACCTTTTGCTGATTTTTAGGAGAACTGCTTCCAAGAGCTTCTGAACTTTGAAAATGAGATTAAACTGAATTTCCTCTTGTCAGTGCCATTAGAAATCAGTTTTCACAAGTTTGATTGGTTTTGTTGGTCTTTGAGAAAAAAATAGATTAAAAAAAAAATCTACAATGTAGGGCCACTTGAACAAAACCTCTGAGGTAGCAGCTGCTCTCAGGTGGTACAATAAGAGGGTTTAGTTTCTATGTTCCCCTTAAGTTTCCATATGGAAGTTATATAAGATGAAACCACTTAACCAGTTCAATGAAACCCAAACTGCTGAGTTGTGCACTGTTTGAAAAGAGGCCGTCTGTTTCCTAACCAGCTTGAGCTTTGGAAAATTTTCCATTGACTTGGAGGGCTGTCATGTAAACCATTCAACACAGATTGACTGAAATAGTGAAATGAATCCAATTAGTTGACTGCTCCACTTCTCTTTATTTTATTTTATAGCTGCATAGAGCTATTTTATAGCTCTATGGTCAAAAATTCAAAAGAATGTTCTTTAGTTTCCTTTCCTGCTTACAAAGGCTCTAAAGAGCTATTGTTAAAGGGCAGGAGCTCAGACTTATAGACTTATTTTTATTCCAAAAGCACTAAGACATAAATACTCAGTAGACACTGGAACACACAGTAGGCACAAATCCGTATGGTCCTTTTTTTCTTTACAAGGGTTCTTAAAGTGTAGCCCTAAACTCAAAATTACATCAGACTTTTTATAATCTCATATTTATGGAAAGAACACAGGAATTTCACACAATAAGAAAATATTTAACGTAACAGATTATACTGTAAAGAACTACACCATTGCTAGAGTACAGTTCCAATTTGACTCACTGTTTGCTGGATTCACACTACTGATACTGTTTGGATATTTCATAGACATTACATAGTCAATTTTCCCAGCTTTATTGAGTTATAATTGGCATATAACATTGTGTAAGTTTAAGATGTATGTACAACTTGTTGATTGATATGCTTATAATATATTGCAAACCGGTTACTACCATAGTGTGAACTAATACCTCCATTTTATCACATAATTACCAATGCTTTTTGTGATGAGAACATTTAAGATCTACTCTCTTAATAACTTTCAAGTATATAATACAGTATTATCAACTATAGTATCCTCCAATCTATATTTATATTAACAATTATATCTATTTTTGATCATTCAAAATAATATCTTTTCAATAAAAATTTTCCTTCAACAGATCAAAAACTTTTCAATGCCAGTGAAGTGTCTTATTTAATATGAACTGTCTGACTCAAAGCCACTGCAGCACACTGCCTCAAGAACACCCACTCAAGAACAGTGAGGACATGAATAAAAGGGAAAGAGCAGTTTGTTGAGCACTTGCTGTATGCTAGGAACTCGGCTGATTGCCTTCCCTACATTATCTCTTTCAAACCTCTTAACAACTCGAACTAGGTAACATAAATTATCAACCTGTTCCCGGTGAGGAAAAGGGTTTCTCAGGAAGGGTAAGTAATGTATTAAGTTCTCAGGGCTATTAAGTGAGAGGACTCAGAATTTGAACTCAAGTTTGCTGTATTCTACAGTTTTGTTTTCCCACCTCTGGTTGTGCCTTCTAATTTATCCTAACTTATTGTATCCCTCAAATCCAATAATAAACCTCTCATTCAAAATGTATATCAGACACATGAGAAGAATTACTGCCATTGTATATGTAGTAATAAACAAGTATATTAGCATATACTGGGCCTCAGCATATACTTTCTTCAAATAAATAAACAAATACATCATTATTTTGTGATTTACCAATGTTAAAATATATCATGAATTAAGTAGTAATAGTCTCATTTCCTTTCTGGAAAACACATGAGGAAAATGTACCTTATGCTATCTTTGGTCTGAAAAGATTAATATTAAAACATCTTTCTTTATAGTTATTTAAATTTAAAAGTTATAGGAATCATTCTAATATCTATGCAAAGAGTTTTAATACTTACTGGAATTAAAGGTGTTGAGGGAGAATCACCAGAAGTTGGTTGAAAAGGAATTACTGCATGAGTAGTGACCTCCATGTATGACATTTTATTTAAAAATAGCTCATTAAACCCTTACAGCTTTCTAAATTTTGTATTAAAAATAAAATTGAGGAGTTTGTTTTTTTCCCAAGAAAATTACCTCCTTTAAAAATATTTAACATTTACATATCATATATCCATTATGTAAAGCACTTGAAATTCACATATTAACTTATTTATTCTTTTAACTTACTGGTTACTTATTGAACCAGACATTATGTCAAGTCATAGGTTAGATTAGATAGATGATAGATGATGATGATAGATAGATAGATGATAGATAAATAGATGATAGATAGATAGATAGATAGAAAAACAGACTGATAGATAGATAGAAAAATAAAACATGATCTGTGTCCTCAAGTTATTCATGACCTAAGAAGAGGGGTCAAGAAAATGTTTTCCTGAAATTTAACTGTAGTATACAAGATAGCTAACTCTGACTTCATCCTGCATCTGACCATGCTTCATAGATAACACAAAACTCTGTATTGAGGATTCTGTGGAGCAAAGCAAGTAGAAAAGTAAATAAAAATGTTCCAAGTACTAGGTACAACATAGGCAAAGACAGCATGTAGATGCTGCAAATAGTTGTGTATAGCTGCCTCTTAAATTTGCAGGAAAAGAGGAAAGAAAAGGGAAAGGAAAGGAAAGGAAAGGAAAAGAAAAAGGAAAGGAAAGGAAAGGAAAGCAAAGGAAAGGAAAGGAAAGGAAAGGAAAGGGAGGGGAGGGGAGAGGAGGGGAGGGAAGGGAAGGGAAAGGAAAGGAAAGGAAAGGAAAGGAAAAGAAAAGAAAAAAGAAAGAGGGGTTGGTAAGGTCTAACAAAAAAATTCAGAGGCCACACTATTGATCATTGGCTTCGGATGATAATGTGAAACAAACCAATATCAAGGGGTATTGTCAATACAAAGATAGTGCCCATTTGTCTACTAAGAAAATGATGAAACATATTTTAACATCTGTGAGTATTGAGCAGCAAAAAATTTAGGACCCACTTATTAAAACTGAGTCATTTTAAATAATATTTCACTAAATAGGAGGTAAGCCAGCAGTTTATCTTTGTGCCATAATGCTGTTACTTTGCTTAGCATGTTTGCCCAAGAAATAAGTAGCTACAACCACAATAATATAGGTCAGTTTTAGAGAAATAATAATTACGTTCAATAAGAAATTATTTTGAGGATACTTTCAGCTCTTTCCCAATTCCAATCTTACCAATTCCAGGAAAAATGGGCTGAAAGTTTTCAAAGACAGAGCTATTAAGCCAAGTAGATTTGATACATCAGAATTTAAGTAAAATTATCAAATGAACAAGACATTTTTCCCTACTTTATTTTACATGCTTTCTTCCTCTACCTCTACCATGAGTTCAAAGCTAACTCCTAAATGGTTCTTACAATGACAACATCTAAGGTCCAAACTGCACATCTTTTCTCAATCTTTACTCTCTCTGATCAAAAATTTTATTTTCTGAGTAAAGTTAATTCTTTAAAACTGCATCCAAAAAAGTCTCAGACATTACAGGATTACATTTTTGTGTTGTATTAAAAACTCAAAACCTTTACCTCTTGTTTATTTTACAACACTCTGTGCCTGAGCATATTCTTCTTACTAAAAAGACAGCCCCAAACAAACAATCCCCCTCCCCTAAGTACCTCGCTTATCAAAGAGAAGTATCGCCTGTCATCTTAATCACTGATGCAGCAAAGAATCATAACATGCAGACCACTTGCTCCACATAGCCTTTCTCTTTGGGAGTGGGAAGAAAGAGCTGTTCTTGCATCCAGACCCTTCTTCCTGCTGGCCAAGGAAGTAGAGAAAATTAATCATCACTGTTAGAGACTCTGAGGTTCCTGTTAGAGAACAGGATGCTTGTTTCTTCATTCCATGACAGTGAATACCTAAGGGTCCTGGGTGCCCTCTGCTAAAAAGTTTATGTGTAAGAAGTTGGGCATAGACACAAACCAATACCAGAAAGAACTCTTCCAGCCAATACAAAAGTCATCCTTGTTGAAAAGGCCTCTAGATAGACGTAGGGCCCTAGGAATAGCCAGTATTCAGATGGTGCAACTACCTCCCCTGAGAGGAAGACCCATCCCACCTCCATCCTAAAGACTTCGTAATGAATACCGATGGAGATAGAAAAATGTGGGCTCTCAGTTTCATCCTCTCAAACTCTATTCGTAAAGAGGTAACACCTAAAATCAGACTTTTCTCAAAAGTGTCCATCATAATTGATTAGAAACCATTAAGTAAGTCAGTTACGGAAAGCAATAGACATTTATGCGTATTTATAACTATAAAACAACAATACCATAAAACATACCAAAACAATAACAGCTATGCAATGCATACAAATTATAAAATACATAATAGATATTTCTCATCCTGCCATAAACTCCAGAAGACAGGAGAAATTATTCACCAGTTCTAGATACATAAACTGAGGCTCAGTGACTATGAGTACATGGCTTTCCTGGGTCACAACTAAGTGAAATCAACAAGATTAAACTCATGTTTATTTGGCTCCAGAGCACATATATATGTGTAATGATAGATAGATGATATAGATCAGGGGTTTCCAAACCACGGCCCATGGGGCCCTCTCGTCCGGCCCATGGAGACCTTTTTATCTGAATAAAATAATATTAAATAAATAATTAAAAACAACA
>PVKE010032992.1:0-18166 GCA_004027555.1 Craseonycteris thonglongyai
TGTGTGTGTGTGTGTGTGTGTGTGTGTGTGTGTGTGTGTGTGTGTGTGTGTGTGTGTGTCTATCAATATTCAAGCGAGATAGAAAACAAGTTCTCAGAGTAATAGGGTGTTAAATAAGAGGAGTGAGCATCAGAGAGAATGAATAACTGCATTACTTTTTCCACATGTTTACAATCAACAGGCTTTCAAGTCCAAGGAGATTTGTAGAAGGCACAATACCATTCAAGTAGGATCCCAAAGCTCAGACACTGGGAAGTCCCCAATAATGAGGGATAGCCACATGGGCTATTGTGAGAATCTAACAAAATGATAGGTGAATCAGTGCTTAATAAACCATATAGTGCCTTTAAATTGCAAGGTTCTATTTAAGCTGTGAAATACTATACAAATGTAAAGGGTAATGATTATAATTAGCTGAGGAGGAAAACATTATTCTGAATATAGTCTGCGACTTGAGTATTAGATAGTAATAAGGTTATTTTTAACAAACAGCAGAATTTGCCTGTTGAAATGCATCTTCTCTTTCTCAAAATCAATAATCTTGATGGTACTTGACATATACTTCTAAGAGAAACTATTCAAAACATATGAGACTTCTTTTTTGGGATTAATTACCTTCAGGAACAGTTTACAAGCCACACAAAATTATCATCTCATTAATTTATAGTCACATTCTGTTTTGAACATTATATATTATCGAGCTTCATCATTAGAGTTGACTCCAAAAACATTTTAAGTGTTTTTCTAAGAAATCAAAATTGACTCCATAAGCAATGATTCTTAATCTTTTTGTGTGTGTTGAGAACCTGCCAAAATGCACAATACACAGAACAGTTTGCATAGGAATCTCTGGAATCCCAGGTAAAGAACTCCTGATTTTCCAAGAGTTGCAGAATTCAAATATGAAGGTTAAGATCTGAGGGTAATTACTTTCTGAGCATAAGCAGCAGGCTTGCTGGAATAAATGTTTAGCCTCCCAGAGGAATTGCTTGAAGGCAACCACACCACTGTAGGAATGATCATGGTCTGAGTGTTCAAGTTAGCTCATTAGAGTCATATGAGGTTTGTGTTGTCCTTTCTATAGCTGTAGTGTGTGTGTGTACCGGTACATTGTTAGTAGGATGCTAAGGCAGCAGCATTTACCTCTCCAGGTGCTTATCCCAAACTTCAATTTAACCTACTCAACCCAAAAGAGTCATAACTCTAGGAAAAGGCATCAGTTAGCCTAAAATTGCCCACCTGGTTACAGGAGAGAAAGAAAGGCATGCTTGGCAATCCTTTAGCCAGTGGTCCCCAACCTTTTTGGCACCAGGGACCAGTTTCATGGAAGACAATATTTCCACTGATTGGGGAAGAGGGGATGGTTTTGGGATGATTCAAGTGCATTACATTTATTGTACACTTTATTTCTATTATCATTATGTTGTAATATATAATGAAATACTTATACAACTCACCATTACGCAGAATCAGTGGAAGCCCTGAGTTTGTTTTCCTACAGGCAATTGGTTTATTATGGTCTATGTGTAGTCAAACCTCTCTGTTAATGTTAATCTATATTTGGTAGCATTCCACCTCAGATCATCAGGCATCAGATTCTCATAAGGAGTTCGCAACCTAGATCCCTTGCATGGCAGTTCACAATAGGGCTTGAGCTCCTATGAGAACCTAATGTTGCTGCTGATCTGACAGGAGGCGGAGCTCAGGCCGTAATGTGAGCAATGGGGGAGAGGCTGTAAATACAAATAAAGCTTTGTTGGCTCACCTGCCGCTCACCTCCTGCTGTGTGGTGTGGTTGGGGACCCCTGCTTTAGCTGATCCTAGAAGAGTCCTGGCCAAGGAGAGTTTGGGGCTTACACTACTAGTGTTCTTTTTTTGAGAGGATTTCTTATGATCTCCTCACATGACAACCACTGTTAGCAACAGATGAATTAATTCATGTAATTATTTAAAAAAAAAAACTTTTTCAGAAAGGTAGTACTGTTCTCAATTTATAGATGAGAAAATTGAGACATAAAATAGCTAAATGATTTAAAGTCAATTAGCTAGTAATTAGCAAAGCCAGGATTTAAATTCAGATCTGATTTTAGAGCCTGGGCTCTTTCCACTATCACCGTCTCTTCCTATTTCATCTCTGGCCTCTGTGAAATGCTCCCATAAGTCTCTCCCTCCCTAGAGAGCCCCTGGAAAGAAAACTCATCCATTTACCTCACACAGGACAGTGTCCTCAAATGGCCCATCAGACACCTAGAACTGAGACTCATTTGCTTCTATTACTAACTTCCTTCATGAGCATGATAAGCTCCTTAAGTTGCCTGGACCTTGGTTTTCTCATCTGTAAAATGAGAGAATAAAAGTAGATGTAATTTCCAGCTGAAAAATTTAGTGACTAAATTCTGTTGGCTCATCCCATTTCCCTAGCTGGTATACCTCCTTGTCCTGTAGGTTGCTCACAGCTCACCTCTAGGGTGCTGCCTTCTCTGACCACCACCCCAGCTACAAGTATGCTCAACACCAACATGTATTGCTGTTGTCCATTTTATACTTACCTGGCTCATCCTTCTCATTCTCCTTCCATATCTTAGCTGAACTTACCTGAATTTCTCAAATATTTACCTCCTATACAGCATTCCAATTTATGAATAAATCAATTATATTTTAATTCCCCCATGAGAGACATTTGGTTGTTTCCATTTTTTCACAAATGGTGCTGAGACTACTATTCTTTACTTGCTTCCTTGAGTGATGTGCAAGAGATTCTCTAGAGTAAATGTCTAGAAATGGAATTGCTGAGTCATAGAGTTTGTTCATTAGATATTGCCAAAATTTCCCCCAAAGTGGTAGTACCCATTTGCAATGTAAGAGTTCCATTTCCCATATCTTCACCAATGTAAGAGTTCCATTTCCCATATCATTTCCCTATCAAGCTTGGTTTTGTCCAAAATAGAATTCTGGCTGCATTTGGTTTACGGCTATTACCACTTTCTTCTTTATATTTATTTATATGGGCAGAATTGTTGCTTAACTCATTTTTATATTCTTTCCACATTTTTATTCATTTAAAAAATATACAATAGAGTTTTGAACAAATAAATTATGAGCATAATTCATCTTGATCCAAGGTGATGAGGAGTTCCACGAGGGCTGGGATTAGGTATTCTATTTCTATTAATGTGGGGTGAAGATGTGGGCAAAGAATCCTCATAAGATGCAGAGATGGTTGCACATTGGTCACAATTGGCCTATAGACCAAAGATTTCAAGATCTATAACAGACTGTCATCAACCTTTGGAGAGACCAGCTTTAAATCACTTTTTATCATGGTGTTCATCAAATATTTATTGATGGTTATTCATGGCAAATTTTGTCTCAAGGGCCCTCTTTATTATGTACCAAGAAGGATGTTTCTGAATGGAACTCCCCCACCTCTGGCCCTACCCTATTACTAAGGGTTGGACAGAATCCATATGTCCTTTGGACTAGGGTGCTGCATGACCTGTGGTAAATTCCTCCCCTTTTTGTCACCCCAGCAGTTCCAGGCTGACTCATTTTCTAAATAAGACACTTGTGGGTTTTGGTTTGACATCAAATGTGGAAGAATGAGTAATTTTTTAAGAACCAAAATTATATTTGATAAGAATAAGATACAGTATGTATGTTACTCATAGCTCTAGAATAAGGGGTAAACACTGGTAACAACTATCCCAACCTTCTCCTACCCCTTCTTTCCCTGGGGTAAAGGGATAGACAAAAGGTATATGAAGGAAGTAGGTATAGGGATGAAGAATTTTTGTGTACCTTTCTTATTTTGTTACTATGTTATGTACATTTTAATAAAATTATGTCTTGTTGCCTTAATAAAAGTAATATAGCTAAATAGTCAAGACCATGAGTTCTGCTGTTACATTGCCTGGGTTCAAATCCTAGCTTTGCCACAAACCAGTTGGGTGACCTTGAGCAAGTTATTGAATCTTTTTTTTTTTTTTAAGATTTATTTTTTATTGTTTTTGACAGAGAGAGAGCGAGAGAGAGAGAGAGAGATACAGAGACAGAGAAAAGGGGGAGGGCCCCGAACAGTCTCCATAGTTGTACATCATTGGTTTTTCCACATAATTTCATTCCACAGGTGGGTGCGGGGCCGCACAGGGCAGGAACTGGGCCGGGGTCTCACCCCAGTGAGAATCGAACTGGAGGCACTCCTCAGTTCAGCATATGGGTCTGCACGGGCCGGGGCCGGGACTCGATCCCTGGTCCCCGGGGCTGCAAAATAAGCACTTAACCCACTGAGCCATCCCGGCTTCCGCAAGTTATTGAATCTTGATGTGTCTCCTTTTCCTATTTGTAAAATAATACCAGTACCTACAATATAGGGTTGTTGCAAGGAATAAATGATTTGACATACCGGTATGTTAAGTATTTAAACTTCTGCTTGGAACTTAGTAGGCACTATGGAAATGTTAGCAAATATTTTCTTAAATCTATCACAATGTTGATATTCATATTAAGTGCTCAATAAATGCTTTTTAATGAAATAAATGCATTCTATTACAACATATTTGCAATCAGGGGGATAGCCATGACTACAAGTAGTAGACTCTTGGTTGAAAATAGGAGCCATAGGGACCAATTCCCTTGAGCATTGATATTCCTTGCCTCCACCATTTTTTTTGGCTTGTGAATAGTTTGTTCCCTAGTAATGTGTGTTATGGTGAAAAGATGGCTGCCATCCTCCCCAGGTATCACTCAATGGTAGGTTCTAATTCCTGCTTTTCAAGTGTAAGAAGAAGGTATAGATCTAGATTCTTGAACCCTGAAAGCATGGGCTGAGTTAGAAAAGAAATTCTGGCACCATAAAAATTCATTCTCTGATCTCTCAGCATCTACTGCTTATGAGGAGAGTTAGCAAGATATGAGGTCTGACAATTAAGTTTGTGAGTATGTGCTTACATTGGCAACACCGTACAAACAAATTGGTAAGGTTTTATAACCTTGGTATATCAGTGTCTCACAGCTGTGTTCATGTCAATGTGTGGTGTTGACTTGCTGAGTGGCATACATTATTGTTGTTGCATGTTTTTGTGTGCCATTGTGGGAACGTCAGAGCTTGAATTAGAACAATGAGCAAACATTACATTTCTTGTTAAACTTGACCAGAGTGGAAGTAAAATCAGGGACATTTACTCCAAGTTTATGGGGATAATGCCATGAAGAAAACAGCAGTGTGTAAATGAATTAAACATTTTTCTGAGAGAAAAGAGTGTCAACTGATGAAAAGAAGTCAGGGCAGCCAGTAATGAGAACTGACGAAAATATTGCAAAAATTCGTTGAACTGTGTGTCAAAATCATTGGTTGACTGTGAGTAGCATAGCAGACCAAGTAAACAGCTATAAAGAAACAGAAAAATCTTAACTGAAAATCTTGGCATGAGAAGCTGTGTGCAAAAATGGTTCTGAAGGAGTTCACCAATGAACAAAAGCAAAGCAGTTCAAAGTTTGCCAAGACCTTCTGGAGAGGCAAGATGATGTTTTGGCCATGTTATCACTGGTGATGAAACATGGGTGTACCAATATGACTGAAACAAAAAGTCAGAGCGCATTACGAAAGTCAGCTAGTTTTCCATGACCAAAAAAGTTTTGTCAGTCCAAATCAAGAGTCAAAACAATGTTGCTAACCTTTGTTGATATCAGATGGGTTGTTCATTATGAATTGGTACCAACTGGACAGTCAACCAAGTTGACTATTTGGAAGTGCTGAAAAGGCTGTGTGAAAAAGTTAGATGAAAACGACCTGAAGTTTTTGCCAACTCATGGCTCTTGTATCACAACAGTGCATGACCTCACACAGCACTGTCTATGAGGGAGTCTTTAGTCAGTCAATAACAAAAAATGTATTGGAATACCCTTCCTACTCACGTGATCTGTTCCCCAATGACATTTTTTCTTAACCCAACGAGAAAGGAAATAATTGAAAGGAAGATATTTTAATAACATTCAGGACATCAAGGGTAATACAACAATGGCTCCGATGGCCACTCCAGAAAAAGAGTTCTAAAATTGCTCTGAAGGATGGACTGGGCACTGGTGTCAGTGCATAGCTTCCCAAGGGGATTACTTCAAAGGCGACCGTAGTGATATTCAACAATAAGGTATGCAGCACTTTTTCTAGGATGAGTTCTCAAACTTAATTGTCAGACCTCGTATTAGCATTTAGATTAGCATTACTTTGTTGAGTTAGTAGAATGGGTATCATATGTAGAAGATTATTTAGATAAAGTGTTAATATACCAATTCCTTTTTATCAGTGCAGACATGGTATTTATCCTCGCAGCATTTGTGGTTTGGGGGAGCAATGTCTTGAGTATGAGAATCATGAGGAAGCCAGAGTGAAATCCTCCAGAGCCGACTCTCTGTTGGGGCCTTGTCAAGCTGCCTGGGGCTTGTGGGACTCCATTCACTGGAGCAAGTCGGCACAGCCTCATTGGCCTCACCATGTGGGCTTTAGTTGAGGATCTTGATGGATCAAACAAGAAAGAAGGTCTAACTTGGCTATGGGAGCAAGGGTGCTATGCTTATTAGAAAGTCTCTAAATTCAGTAAAATTGGTAGAAATGCTGAGTTACTGAAGGAAGTCTAACTGTCCTGGAGGAAAGTGATTCACTAGGGAGGTGTCAGGAAGACCAGCATAACCAGCGTCTAAAGGACAGTCATACACTCATCCACTTGGAAACAGTTGTACACCCTCATACATAAACACATTCACATATATACGGACACAAACAACTTCACTCTCCTAGATTTCTCCCTTCCCTTCCCTACATTCACAAACATGTACACATTCTCACATATACTCTCAGTCAACAGGTTGGCTTAGAGGAGACCTCATGGCTGAATCAAATGCTGGTTAATGCTGCTGCTTTTATTATATCAAAGGTCTTAACATTTATTTGGAGATGAACACAAAAGTTGGTATACTGCTGTTACAGTGGCATGCATTCTCTACAGTGCAGCTTTGAAGCTCAAGATAGCTGCAGCACGCACATAAGAACCGCGCTCCAGAGAAGGGAAAAGGGGAAATCTGCAGGTCTTTGTTCTTGCTAGATCAGCAGACTAAAGGTGTTTCACCATGACAGCAGCAGAGGAATCTCGTGTGCTGGGCCAGTGTGTTTTAAACAGCTAAACAGGTGTGATAAGGGATCCAGGTGTGGGTAAGTTCCTTAACACTTACAGCCAAGAGTATTTTGGGATAAGCATATACTCCCCAAATGGGCAGTACTGACTAAAGAGTGGGTGCATGGGGAGGAGGGTGGCATGCTTCACACTACATCTAAGCTAGGTTAAGCTACCAGGAGTCCTCAATGAAGCAAATCCTGGTTTCACAAGGAAGAATAAGACATGATGGCACTATCACAATAAGGCCACTAAACTCACAGGAAACAATGACCTCAGAGAAAGCTCTCATGACTACAAAAAAGCAGCTCTATCCTCTCTGATGTCAGGTGCCCTTGCCAGTTAGGCACCTGCCTTGAGACCTTCATATAGTCCTTTCTGAGCTATACAACATCACTTAGCACAGTGGAGCAGAGGAAGGGGCCACGCAAGTTAAGGTCATGGGACATCACCACCAAGGATGGCTGACTGTTGTTGGCAAATGTCTCAGATGCCTTTCCCAGTTGGGCCAGGTGCCCCCATGTGTCTGGAGAGCTAATCTGAAAAGAGGCTGGCAAAGGACTTCCTCAAGCTCCGGATGGTCTCTGCTTTGGTTTCATCCTCATTGGCTGAAGACCGGAAGAAGGAGGACTCAGAGAAGCTGAAGGCATTTGTCAGGGACTGCGACTTGCTTGAAGATAAAAACCAGAGAGAATGTGACAGGGTGGTGTTCCCAGCAAAGTATGGAAGGACGATGACATGAGGATATACAACCAGAACCCCCACTCTCACCCCCAGGGAGACCAGGATAATAGAGGAGAAAGCCAGCAGTGGTGCTACCAGGACCCTGGGAGGTCCCTGTGCTATTTTCTTCACTTTTGGTGCTGCTAAAAAAAAAGGATGGGCGCAGTGGAGAAGGAAAAATAGAAAGCAAGAGGGAGAAGGAAAAAAAGAGAAGAGAAAGAAGAAGGGAAAGAGGATGAAGGGGTCAAAGGATATTTCTTTTATTTATGCCAAAGGGCCTGAAAGTAAAATCGCAGAGGCCCGTGGTAAGCACTGATCTAGGAATCTCACACCCTTCCCCTCTGATGAAATGTGGCAACTAGGGGCCCTTGCATGATCTTTTCCATTAACTGTTAACTAGTGGAGCCAGCATCAGAAGACCTGGGTCAAAGTCTTGGTTCTGCTGCTCACTCTCTTAACTTTAGACAAGCCATGTACCTCTCTAGTATTTGGTTTCTTATTTGCAGTATGTAGATGTTTGGTAAAATTGTCTCTAGGCCTTTTTAGCTCCTATCCTGCTTTTTTCAAAAGAACCTTTTGGCTTAGCCTGAACTCTAATGCTCAATTTACCTGTTCTTGGAATGGAGGCAATCACCCTTTGTAGCCTTCCTCAGAGGAGTCCTAATATGATGTCTGTAGGGTTCAGTGTGTCTATGGGCAGAGACATAGTCAGCCTCTGCATCCAAGGATTTAACCAACCACAGTCCTAACATATTTGAAAAAAAAAATCCAGAAAGTCCTAAAAAGTGAACCTGAATTTGTATTAAGCAGAGCACTACACTGAATCCATGTGAATGAACATGTATAGGCATACCCTGTTGTAGCCTATATGCACACATAGGTTATATACAAATACTACACCATGTTATAGAAGGGACTTGCACATCTGTGGATTTTGGTATCCACAGAGGGTCCTAGAACCAATCCCCTGTGGGTACTAAAGAGCAACTGTACATATCAGGCCTACACAAGGTTACTAGGCAGTTATCTGATGAAAAAACCCAAATCACACATATTTAAGGTACCAATTTTTCCCTTGAGTGATTAGTGATTCAGGAAGAAAAACTGTGAGGGTAAGGTTGAGGGAAGGCCAAGCCCAGGACTCTAGAAGAGGACATGAGGTCTGGTGTCCCACCAGCCCATCTTCTCTCCTTCTTGACTTCGAACTGTGTCTGTTTCCTGCTGGTTCCTAACTCCAGAACTCTTCTCCAGGTGTCTCCGAACTCCCAGCCATCCCCTAAACTCAGGGTGCAGCCCCAGAAACTCCTTTCTACAGAAGTATGTGTGAGCAGTTTCTCTTCTCCTGCAGTGACTGTAAACAGATACCCTGCCTTTCATTAGGGTTAAGCATGAGCCCTAACATGCTAGTCTGTGGGAGAGGGGACTGCTCTGCACATACAGGCTGAGGGTACCAGGCATAAAAGCCTCCCGCTTTGTCATTAAGGGTGAATCTATTCAATAGCTTCAGTCCAGAGGCACTGACATATCAAAGATTTGTCCTCAGACTTGGGCCAGAGTTGGCTAATAAGAAGGTAGGAGAAAGGAAAAAGTCACCATGTAGAAAATATTGGGTTGAGGGAGGTTATGCGGCAAGTGAGATACGACATGTGCCATTGCCCAGAGCTGGGAACAGGAGTTGAGTTATATTCCTCCTGTCATGTAGAACTTAAAGATCCACAGAAAGTGGTCATCTGGATCACCCTCATCCTGGCTCTGCCACTAATTAGCAGAGTGGCTTTGAAAAGAAAATTAATCGAATCTCTCTGAGTCCTATTTTCTCATCTATGTTGCATAGATGATTTATTTTTGTTTTGTTTTTGTTTTTGATAGAGAGAGATACAGAGACAGAGACAGAGAGAGAAGGAGGAGGGCCCAGAACAGTCTCCATAGTTGCACATCATTGGTTTTTCCATACAGTTTCATTCCACAAGTAGGTGTGGGGCTGCACAGGGCAGGAACTGGGCCGGGGTCTCACCCTGGTGAAAACTGAACTGGGGGCACTCCCCAGTTCAGTACATGGGTCCGCACAGGCCAGGGCTGGGATTCGATCCCTGGTCCCTAGGGCTGAAAAGTGAGCACTTAACCCACTGAGCCATCCTGGCTTTCCCGCAACTAGATGATTTCTAAGTGGTTCATTTGAGTTGTAAAATTCTATAGCCCCTTTTTCTACCTCCCTGAAGATTCTCATCAATTTACTTTGAGAAGCACTAATGAATCTTTACCATTTCCCCAAGGCTACAGCTGTCTGTGTTGACAGTGATGACAGAGGCTTTTGGGAAATTGAAGAGAAACATCTTTGGGTCTGGGGGAGAGGGTAGAACTAACTACCATTCACACCCAGGTGCTGTCCCTCTTAAGTACAGCTATACTGATTCTTAGGGGTCCTAAATTCTTCCTCTGAAGTAAGACAGTGTAATGGGAGCTTTTAGGGTTACTACTGGGAATGAGGGAACCCCAGCGGATGGAGCTGCTCAGAGTCTCTATCTGGGCCCTTCTCTGATGACCACATCAGAAATTGACCTCCTTCTGACAAAGCTGAAGGTAAAAAGTTGAAATGGATTTAACTACTTCCCCCTTTTCCTTCTGGGCAGGCTTGCTGACTACATACCCTAATCTGTGAGTCAGAGGCAGGAAAGAGAAGTTAAAAAAATTTTTTGAGAGGGAGAGAGGAGAGAGAGAGAGAGAGAGAGAGAGAGAGAAAACAAAAAAAAGAGGAGACAGGATTTAAAACAACCAAACAAAAAACCCTAAGCTAGTAAAAGAATAGGAGGGGAGTAGTAATTCTGCTTTATTGCCACTCCCTAGGAAGAAAGGGGTGGTTCTGAGCTTCTAGCTAGACCTTAAGTCTTTCACTTCCCTCCTTCCTATCTTCCCCAATCAACCCTAAAGAGGCCCCCAACCAAAAAAAAAAAAAGAAAAGAAAAAGAAAGAAAACACACACACACAAAACACCAAAACCAAAAACACCCCAAAACAACCCCCACCCACTGCCAAAAAACCCCACAAAAGTATCTATAGGAGGAGGCCTGACCAAAGGTGTTTTCTAGCAGCTCTGGAGCTCGAGGCCTGTGAGGAGAGGCAGGAAGAGGGGCAGGGAAGGAGCTGCTGAGCAGTCTCTTACTTGAGCTGTGGGTGAGGCTGGGGCTTCTGTGGTGGAGCAGCCAGGGGTGGCTGAGTCTCTGCCAGGGAGCTGCTGCTGAAGGGTGCATCTCCGTGGGTGGTGGGGCCGCCCGGCCGCTGAGGAGCCGAGGAGGAGGAAGAGGAGGAGGAGGAAGAGGAAGAAGGTGGCACTGATGGTCCAGGGGGAAGCCGGCGTGGAGGCAGCGCCTTGCCTGGGGGTTGCATTCCTTGGGGTTGCCCAGGGCCCCCTAGGTTCAGTACAAGAAAAACTTCATAATTTAACCATATCAAAGGGTTTTCTTGTTAGAATTTATGTCTCAAAGGTTGTGGTTAGTTTCATTATCAAAAGGAGAAGCTCTATTACAAGGTCCGAGTCTCTGAGTGACTCCAGAGCAAGTCCCTGGTTACCTATTACTTGCTTCTCCTCAGAGACACAGCACCTCAGTCATAGCAGAAGTCAGGAGGATCAGGAAGAAACCATGGTATGAGTGGACCAATCAGAGGTGAGCTCTCTTACACAAGACCCAACTCCTCTTCCCCAGAGGTTCCTCAGGTACAGGCCAACCTGCCCCATGGTTTACTAGGTCTCAAGTTCCACATAGCACACAGTATAGGGCAGTAGAAAGACTGGTCTAGGAATCAGAAAACTCAAGATATAGTCTATCCAGTGATTTCTTGAGCAAGTCAGCAAAAGTCTCTGGGCCTGAATGTTTCCAACCATAAAACTGTTAAAAAGTAAGTCCTAGTTTTAGTTCTTTCAAGATAGTGTTTCAAAGATGATAATGGATGAGAAAGTTCTTCAAAAAGTATTCTGTGCTTTATGATTATTGATGATCACTGACTTACATTTTTTTTTTTATGGAGCTGGCCTTCATCCTGCTCGAGGCCTGCTCTGAGTCTGCTCTGAACAAATGGGTATCTGACTATCACATCCTGCCCTACCAGGGCTTCCTTTTTAGCATTAGCTCATGCCCATGACTAGGATGAATCTTCTGTTTCTAGGTACTCTTTTGCCTCTTAGTACGAGAGGTTTTAGTCAGGGGTTTTAGTCTCTTTCTGGTAAGTATGGTGAAATTCTTCAAAAATCCAAGCCCCATTTTCCCCTGGAGATGTTGTGGGCATCAACTGGCGAAGAAGAGTCTTTCCTACCCAGCCCACACCCCAAAAAGAGGAACGAGATACCCTTCTCCCAGCATGAGATAGAAAACCATCTAGCGGCCTGAAGAGAATAAAGGCCATCCTTCCTCTGGGGTTGATAGGCAGTAAATGTGATACCAGATTGCTCTGATTTTGCTGCAGGAGTTCCTATACTTATAAGTCAAAAGATGTCCCCATCAGCACAGATGGTCCAGTGAAAATGCTCATTGGCCTGGAAGATCCAATTTCTATCTCAATCCCAAGAGCCCACACATCCATGGGCCTACTAAAAGGACTGGGCTTATAGAAACTCAATAGCAGCTAAAAACGGTGTTGTAACTTAGTTTTCTAGAAACACCAGAACACCTGTACCTTCTGAAGAGGCAGAATTCTATGTCTATGTCTGTGCGTCTATGATTTCCCCACTACATGGCATGGGCTCCACTTTGTAATCAATTACCAATTAATACCAGGGTTAATTACAAATAAATAAATACATAAATGAACAAATATATGGAATTTTACATGTTTAAGAAATTTCAAGTTCAAATTAGATAGTTAAGATGACAGATTAGCATACTGTTTCATATTAACCAATTTTTGCCTTTTCAAGTTTGGCATCATTTGTATTAACATTTTCTTATGCAGTACTGCAGGTTATAAAGTACCAGAAATCTGAGTGCTTTCCCACCTCTACAGAGATGCTTACATAGCCAGAAACTTAACAACTTAACACTGAAGACAGATATAACTTTTCCTTTATTGCACATTAAGCTATACAAGAGAGTCACAAAAGAGAGGTACTTTAATCACACTTCCAGCATTGGCTGAGGTTTTCCCAGCTGGATCGGTACAAAAAAGGGGGGACAACATCAGAAAAGGAATGCGTACAAAACACCTGAATGGCAATCCTATACTGTGACACGATGTCCCCCAGGCCAGAGTTGTCCCTTGGCATGCTGCCTGAGGGCACATGGCAGTCAGGTTAAGCTGTCTGCTTGGGTTTGGCAGTTTCTTCCTCACCTGGAAGACCTTGGCTGACACCACCCTGGAGCCTGACTAAATTCAAATGGCCACATTGTATTTGTGGTTCACAAATATCACATGAAAAGCACCTAGATGGTCACACTGATAACATGCATAAAAGCAACACCACCATTAGCTCACCACTTGGACAAAGAAAGTAAAATTAAAATAAATAAAATGTATTCTTCCGTTCTGGGAAATGCTGCTTTATTCCCTTCTATCATTTGATCAGACTGGGAGGTATTTAAGGACCTGATTCTTATGCAACCTACTTGTAAGTATATAAATGCATATATGTGCATATATACAACAAATCAACTACCATCATCATCTAAGGGAGGGATCACAGACAAAAACATTCACTCTCAGTGCATTTCCCTGTAGCCTCAGAATTTGCCAGTAACCCAAAGGAGAAACCAGAGAAGTACCCCTTGACACAAGTCATGTTACATACTACTAATGCTAGTTATTCCTGGAACAGTGACTTGTTGGTATGAAAGTAAGAGGGGTGTAAAAGTAGAGCCAGAATAATTTCTTCTAAAAGGCAAACTGCTGGTGGCATGAACTTCCACAGACCATGGTGCTAGAGGAGGCCACTTGGTGCCCATTCCCAGCTTGACCAGGAGATGGCAAGATGAGGCACTGAACCAGAGACCTGGTTTAATTAACTACCTCATCACTACCCAGGCACTGTGTGTCAGGGGAAGGAAAACAAACTGATGAGGTTCTTCAAGAACCACAGTTGTGCAGCCTCTGCCCCAAACGTACACAAGCTAAAATCTGAGACAGTTCTTCCCCTAAGAGATAAAGCTCTTTATCATCTGGACTCCAGAAGGTTCTCATAATAGCTGAAAACTAAAGTAGGAGTCCACCTAAGAGTTCTGTAGGTAGTGTGCCCACTCAAGTAAAATGGTATGTTTTTTATTTGGTCTCATGTTATGATGCCTCAGGAGAGGCCAAGAGCAGAATGGCCGAATCCTTTCTGGACTTTTAGTAGCTCCCTACATTGTGTCCAAAATTGCTAAAGAATCATCTCTGTACACAGGTCAAGCTTTGGGGAATATGAAGCAGCCTCAGTTCTACAGAAGCTCACACACGGGCAATTCAGAAACAGCAACAAAGAGGAAACAACTTAAGGGGATTGAGATCAACACACAGAAAATACTCACAAGTTCACTTTGATATTGCACATCAGCGGCCCCATTTTTTTTGTCTAATCTCATAGCTAATTAGTTAATAATAAAAACAAAGGGTACACTGGGATGTGAAATACAAAACACATTCCTAGAAATAGATTGTTTTTTTATATTTCATTTCATCACTAAAAACACAAGAACTTTACAGGCACAGCCAGCCTATTCACATAAACTCAAACTGTACCAAATTTTAGCAAACAGAAAAAGGTAGATAACTTCAGATTCAACAGATGAAGCTATGGAAATTAGACCCTGAAAATCTCTTAAACTTCTATTTACCCTAGTCATGCAGAAAGGAAGCAAAAAGCACAGTTCATTGAAGATCCCAAGCACATTCATGGAGGTAAGCAGAGGGTGGGGGGTGGTTTAATCTGAGCCTGGGAGTGGGGAGAAAGAGAGGAGTTGTGTTTTATTTTTGTGGTCTTTGTTTCTCCCCTGTCCACCCTCCTGGTTTTATTTCACCCCACGTTATGTAACACTTTAAAAAATACTATCAAACCACCCAGAAGATGGAGTCTCACTGGACTTGGGAGAGGCACAATTCTTTTGTACATTGTTGACAAACAGCCCTGGAATCACAAGTTATACAGAGAAACATAAGTGAGCATTACAAGCACGAACAGGAACAGGTAAACAACCAGACAGAGGAGCTGACACTGCATAGGAAAAACACAGTCCAGTCAGCATTGAAAGAACGCAGAAATGGCACCAATGGGAGGGTCTGTTGCTCCCCTCCCCGCTTTCCTTTCTTTCCTTGTTTTTGGCTTAAAATTTCTGCTTTGAAAAATTAACTACCAATCACTTTAAGAAGCTTGGACTTGTTTTGGCCCTACTGCAATGCCATTACAGTCGAGAATATACTGTAAACAACCTTGGGGGGCTGGCCGCTGAGGTGGAGTCTTGCTCGAGTCCAGATCCTTAAGGGTTCCACTCTGGAAGACAAAAATGCAAAAGAGGTAAAAACAAAACTCCAAGCAGATTCCAAAGAGAAACCTGAGGCTCTGTGGCATGGCTGCAGTGGGATCCATGGCATCCAGTGGGATCCAGCTCAGAGGCTTCTTCTGTTCCACAAATGCCCCAAAGGGATTCTCAGCGTCTGGGTTGTTGCTGGGGCACAGGTGTAGGCAGTCTAGGCCTTAGAATCACTCTAATACACAGTGTCTGAGACCTCCTCTTTTTCATCTTGTCCCCTTTTAGACTTACTCTTTCTAGAAGCTTTGAGTCTTCTTTTTTTTTTCTTTTTTTTCAAAAGATTTATTTTATTGCTTCTGACAGAGACAGAGCGACAGGGCCTCCTGCATGGGAAGCACACCCCAGTTCAGCATATGGGTCTGCACAGGCTGGGACTGGGATTCGATCCTCTATCCCTGGGGCTGCAAAGCAAGTGTTTAACCTGCTGAGCCATCCTGACTTCCCTGAAGCTTTGTCTTCTAATAGCAGCTGGTTTTTTCTATGGGTGCTGCCTGATGTCTGGCTCCCCCTCATACTCACAGGCCTGACTTTCTGAAGAAAAGGGAGGATCAACACCAAACTCCAAAGAGCAGATTGGGCTATACCCAATTCTAGGGACTGGGAAAATGGTGTTGGGGGGTTGGGTGGGGGTGCTGGACCAGGTGACTGGGCTAGATTTGGCTCACTTCTTGTGTGGAGTTAACTTTGGGGTGGGATCAGCTCTGGGGCTCACTCAGGGGTCACAATCACTTGGAGCTGGCTGGAACTCCCACAGAGAGAGACCTGAAAGAGGGGGCAGTTGTTTATTTCCCAGAGGGCAAGGTTTTAATGTTTATACAAGTGCTCAAGGCCAAGCTGTTTTCCTTCTCAAGCAGCATCATTACATTTTTACCCAACATCATGGTTCCACTCCCATGCTTCCTCTCCTCCCAGCTGTGATTCTGATTATGCCCTGCATGATTAAAGATGCATGTGACTTCATTTTGTCTAACATTTGTATTAAAGGCTGTGAGCATTTAGAGCTTGAATTCAGCACAGGGGAAATGCTCTATAAAGCTTAAAGGCTGCCAAGTGTGCCAATGGTGATGTCAAAGAAGGAGCTTCCGAGGCAAGGCTGTTGAATATGTCTTCAGCACTCTCCCATTTCCTCTTTTAGTTTTCCTACCCCCTTGTGACACACCCCACCCCAAACCCCACTCCCACATTAAAACTGCTTCTCCTCCTATACCCCATTTTCCTTGGGGCTCCATTTCTGCCCACCTATCTCCCTTCCTGCCTATTAAGGCCCATTTTCAGCTCCACTATCAGGAGAGCAGAAGTGTTACCCTTTCTAGTGTCTTAGTCTTTTAATAATAGCACTGTCTAAAACTGTTCTACTAAGAGGATTTTGGATAGAAGGAGGTAGAGGGCCTTTGAAATGTCCTTATTGCCACCACATTAGAGGACACTCATTATATCTATAATCCCCAACCTCTCATAGGTCACAGCAAGAACACTAACACTTCCTTCCCTTTCTTCCACTCGTGGAATCCATGCATCTTGGTCTGAGCTCTGGACTGAAATACCTACAACCAATAAGCAGCTAAAGACCCCTCTATCCAGACAGCCATCGAAACCCATTATATTTTCCCTCTTGGCATCTAAGATTCACCATCTTCTCTTGACCATCCCTGATCAGGCCTATGTCATTTCTTGCTTAGACTACTAGAATTGTCTCCTAATTCTTTAGTCTCCTCTCTCCAATCTATCTTCTCTGTGGCTACTTGTCTTTCTAAACTCGTTCCCTAATTGTGTCACTTTACTGCTCTAAACAATTTATAGCTAACACTATCTATTCTAGGTAATATGATGGACACTTTTATGCAGTATTTCTCTTAAACCTCACAATAGCCCTATGAGGCAGGTACTTTTATCAACATCCCTAATTTTAGATAAGGAAACTGAGGTGCAATTAAGTCAGGTAATTTGTCCAAGTTCATACAGTGGTGACTAATGCAACTGGGATGGGAACCCCAGTCAGCAGCAGTCTGATGATCAGCTTCTCTTCTCATTACTTACGGAATGACATCCACATTCATAAGGCTGACACCAGGATCTTCCTTTGGCATGGTTGGAATTGATCCTTCTGACCTTCTCTCTCCCTCATGTCCTAAACATACCTGCTCCTACCGGGCCTGATCCCTCACTGTTCATTCTCTAGTCTAGGCCACTCCATTGATTATGGTAAGTACCCTCCAGGAATATCTTTTCTCCTTTTCTACCAATACAATCCAACATATCCTGGAGGTCTAAGTCAAGTTCTACCCCATCCATAAAATCTCCCCTTCTGACTACCCTTTTTGATTGTCATCTCCTCTCTGAAACCCTGTAATAGAACATAGGAAAATCCTATTACTAAAGAGGGCCTTTGCAGTAATATCTTGTTATCATGAAGACTGGAGCAATGCTTCTAAGAAGACTGCCAGATCCCTGAGGGCCTGGACTATGTGTGGTCTTCTTCTCATGAATTCCTAACAAACACTGTATCCATTTGTTTCAAAGAAAATTTGGGATACATGGTGTGATATGGAAATTATTTATTAAAAAGTTAAAATAGAATCAGAAATATTTTGTAGGGGAAAGCCGGGACGGCTCAGCGGGTTGAGCGCTCGCTTTGAGGCCATGAGGACCGAGGATCGAATCCCGGCTCCGGCCCAGGCAGGACCCACGTGCTGAACTGGGGAGTTCCCACAGTTCGGTTCTCTAACTGTCTCTGTCTCTGTCTCTCTCTCTATCTGTCAAAAAGTAAAATAGAAATAACTATGCACT
>PVKE010032993.1:0-18166 GCA_004027555.1 Craseonycteris thonglongyai
ATCACATTATGTGCTCACTACCCAGAATCAGCTCACTTTCCATCACCGTGTGTTTGATTCCCATTCCCTTCTCCTCCCACCCATCTCTCCCACCCACCTCCCCCCACACCCTCAGGTAACCACTAAACTATTGAATGTATCCATGAGTCTTTGTTTCTTTGTTCCTTTCAGTTTTATATTCCACCTATAAGTGAGGTCATATGTTTCTTGATTCTTTCATTCTGACTTCTAGCACTTACAGTCTCAGTATCATGTTGATTTACCATTTCAATTTCATCTTTAATCGTAGCCCTTTCCTTCTTTACTTTGAAAAATAATGCAAAGCATTTACTAACTCAGAATCATGGTTACCATAAATAAATTTCTTTCAAGGATATGAAAATAATGGGTTATCATATTGGCATTTGGAAACAATATTGTCTCTGAATAATCTTTTACTGGGGTACTGTCATAGGTCTTTGTGTCTTTCATAGTTAGTTAATTAGTTGGTAGAATGGATGGACTGATGGAAGGCTATAGGTAGATATAGATGATATCAAGATAGGGGATAAATGACAGGTAGATAGATATGGTAAGATGAGATATGATAGATTATATGTGTGTGTATGTTTGTATGGGTGTGTTGTGTTTTGATTTTAGGTACAAGGTGAAATATTAGAATTAGTGTATGGACCTTAGGGAATCTTTTTCATTCAGATATATGATTGACAGTAGTCTAGAATTAAGACAGGTTTTCAGTATCGACCTTCTTCTTCCAAGAGCTTTCTCTTGTTGAAGAAAATGAATTCTACTGAAGCGGAATTTTATCAGACTAAAGAAAGTGTAACTATCAATTTTTGAATGTTACAGCACTAGGCAACAAATCCAGAATAAAACTTTATGACTAAACTATCTATATTAAAATTAACATTCAGAGATGACATGTCAAAGAATTGCACATAACATTAATTTTTTTTTGTTAAATTCATTGGGCTGACATAGGTTGGTAACAATTACATAGTTTCCAGGTGCACAATTCTTCATAGGAGAACAGATTAATTTTGACTGAAAACAAATTAAATTAAATGTTTTCTGGCGATGAGTAAACTGGATTTACCTGCTTGTTTGATCTTGAGATCTGGCTTCGCTAATTAGATTGAAAGGCAAACATTTTTCACAAATTGAAAGAAGTGTATCTACAACTCCAAATTGTTGATGAAAATGTATTTAATATATATGGCAAAATAATTATGTATAAGAAACTATGAGTAAATATTTATTAAAATTAAAAATATTTTAATTTTTAAACCCCTTATGAATTTAAGACATCAAATATGGTACTTTTGAGTCAAAGGGTAATAGGAATAATTAAAAGTTAATTTTTAAATCTTGACAGTAATTTTTTGGTAAACTTCCAAGGAATCAAGAAAGTGAATAATCTTGTGGATGCCAGGATGGCTCAGTGGGTTGAGTGCTCACTTTGCAATCCTGAGGTCTGAGGATCAAATCCCACCCCTGGCCTGTGTGGTCCCATATAGTGAACTGTGGCATGCTTCCCCTGTGAGGGCCCCCAGTTCAGTTCCTAGTGGGTGAGCTTCCATGTAGGAGTTCCCCAGTTCTGCCCCTGGCTTGCAGGGGCATGCGTCTCATGTGGGAGGCCCCCTCTGGGTTCCCACCCTGCGCAACTCCATGCCTACCTGTGTGGAGTGAAATTATGTCAAAAAACTAATGATGTACAACAATGGAGACTGCTCTTGGCCCTCCCCATTCTCTCTCTGTCTCTCACTGTCACTATCTCTCTCTGTCAAAAATAAAATAATAAAATAAAAATTTTTTTCAAGTGAATGATCAATATGATGGAGTGGCAAATACTTTTCCAGGTCAGTTGGTTCCAAATGTTTCATTTTACCAAAATTGAAACAGCTGAGTTATTATCATGAAGAAGATTTAATGTATGTCTTTTATACTGTTTTTGGTATTGTATATCTTTTGCCTTTTAATTCTATTTTTATTATTTTTTCTGACATATTCTAGTTTGCTAATTATCTCTTCAGCTGTGTCTAGTATGCTGTTAAATCCACCAATTGTAATTTAGCTCTAATTTATATATTTTTAGTTGCAGTATTTTTTTATAATTACGTACCATTTATAATTTTCACTTCTCTGCCAAAATTGTATGTTTTGTCATTTAATTTTTTGATCAGGTTATTGAAATTAATTTATAGTTCATATTTGTTATACTATAGCTTTCCTTGGCACTCTATGTATTCATTATGTTTTTGTATTGAATTTTGATGCTTTCCATGAAACTTTGTATGAATTATTTAAAATTCTTCATGATGTTTTCTATCTACAGAGAAGATATATTTTGTTTCCAATAGTAGCTTAATTTGCTTTTAACTGAACAATTTGAAAGTATGCTTTAGCCCTGGTGTGTGAAGTCTAGTTATTATTGTTTTTAATTACTACTTGGGCATATACTCCTTCTGAATTAAAACAACTTTTGAGGAATTTACTGTCTTTAATGTGACAGGTTTAAAACTTCAACTTTTGTTATGCTAACTGGACAAAACTCTAAGACACAGTCTTTGCCTAACATGTGGCTCCTTCCCCAGGAATTTTTTAGTTTCCAGGTTAACCCCAGAAATCATCACTTTTTTGTCATTCAGACCCCTTTAAACATATTTTTAACATTTTCTCCCAATTTTCTTACCGTTGCTAATTATAAGATTATTTAAAAATCTATCTTCAGAACTGGGCACATCTATATTACACTCTACGGTTCTCAGTTTGCCACGCCTGCACGACCTCACACACTCAATTTCACAGTAGCCTTCTGGACTAAGAACATAGCCTCCTTAAGCATTCATTGTCTCAGTCCCAAAAAGATCAGCTCTAATTACAATCTTATTAGTGTGCTTATTGTTTCTGTACAATGTAAAAATAATCCTTAGGACAGTTTCCAGCCTCCCTGAGTTGTCTACAAAGGCAATCCACGTTATCTGTCTAAGTATTAACTATTATTTGTGTTTGTGGTCTAGTCATCAAATTATGGTTTGTGTGGTCTGTTCTTAGACTTCTTTTCCCAAAACGCTTTGTTATTTATAGCGTGGTTTAACAGAATGTCGGTTTCCTTCTTTTAGTGATAGATGAATACATCAATAGATAAAGATAATATAGCAGAAATGTTCGCACATCTAAAACTGAACTTATTGTTTCTTGCCACTAGTCATTTCTTCCCAGATTACTTCTTCAGCCTTCTCTTTTTCTGCAAAGGCACTATCATCTTTACAGATTGAGAACTATAACATGGTTACCTGGTTTATGACATTTTTTTTCGTTGTTAAATATATTGGGGTGACGTTAGTGGGTAAAAATTCCATATGTTACAGGTGTACAATTTTACATTACATTGTCTGTGCATTGCATTATGTGCTCACCACCCACAGGCAGTTCTCTTTCCATCACCATATATTTGATGCTTCTTCCCTACTCCAGACCTCCCCACCCTCACTCTCCCACTCACCTTCCCCTTTACCCTCAGGTATCCACTAAACTATTGACTGTGTCCATGAAGATTTGTTTCTTTAAGTGGAATAAATCATACTGAAAAAAAAAATCAAGAAACATATGACTTCACTTATAGGTAGAATACAAAACAAAGTATGACATTGTTAATGTTACATAAATTATTTTAATTTGTGTGTGTGTGTGCATATAAAATTAAAGTTGAGAGAGAGAGGTAAGTTTCTATTTATGTGGTCCACACATTTACAGTTTTCTAAAGTGTTTTATTAAGTATATGCTGATTCCTGAGTGTCATTAGCAGAGTCTCTGGTTTGTCTGTTTTTAACATCGAATAGGGTGTTTTCAAATGAAATTATTAAATATTTCTGAAGTATACAGAAATTTGGTCACCTATAGGACTGGTCATTTAAGAATATTTCTTCTTTTATCATTTCATTCCTCTAAGTTGTTTGACAAATTTTTGCCTGCTTATTCAAATAAAGTACTATTTTGTATTCCCATTCCTCTCTATCACCTAAATTGCCCTTCCTTCACCATTTTTCCAGTTTATATATTTTGAGTCCTCTGTATAAACTAACTTTATATCTTCTACTTGCAAATAAGTGCCTCTCAGTGTATCCTGCATGATTAAATGTCATTTAAGTACAAGTTAATTAATTTCACATACTTCATTCACTCTCATACCAAAATCCCAATAACATTACTCTAAATTTATTTTTCTAAGCAACTCACTCATTGAGTGATTATAGTCTGTGTACATTAAAATACTACTACTACTTTCTATTATATATATATATATATATATATATTATAATTCATTTGTGTGTGAAGTTATTAATGCATAATCCCTTGCCACAAAAGATCTACTTCTTAATTTTGAAAACTATCCATGTGTTAAGTGATGTTCCAAACTATCTTTTTCATAAAAAGTTTTATTAATCTTAAGTATCTAATATAACTGCTTAGCCAAGTAATTATACCTAATTAAGTATATGTATTCCAATTCCAGTAGTTATTAAGTACCATTATGTAAAATTATTATATGGTTACTTCTCTTATTTTGAACCCAATTATGTCTTTAAGGCCAGGATATGTCTCAGTCATCTTATTTACATTTTACCTAACAAAATGGAGGTATTCAATTAAATGTTTTATTTTTGAGGTGAAATAAAAATGAGTAATATAGGAGAGTTAACCTGAAATAATGAGACAGATATAATTGTGAAGATATTTGTAAAGTTGATTTTTTCCGAATGTTACTTCATGGTTTTTATTATATGAACTTCCTAGATAAAATTCAAAGGTAAACAATTGATTTTACTTAAAACAAAAACTAAAACAAACAAACAAAAAAAAACCATGTAGGAGTTGTAAAAATCAAATTTTTTAGTAAATAGCAATCATATGTTGGTCACATTTTTGGTGACTGTTATATTCATTTTTATCTGCTGATTGGTTTGACTATTTAGCCCTCTATAGCAAGAAATGCTTAAATTGAAACTATTTTTCCTTGAAATATTGTGATTGATGTAAAACCAGTAGAGATCCCCAAATAGTAATCTTTAGTCTATTTCATTTTTGGTATTTTTCTTAAGAGAGAGTAACTTTACTAGACTTGCATGTAGAAAAATAATGAACTGTATCACTATAGCCGTCTTAATATGTGGCAAGGAAATAAACTATGGAACAAATAAATCAATCCATTTTCATCCTGTAGTCAGAATTGTGATCACTCCCAAACAATAGTCATATAAGTTATGTGTTGTGAATGGCGTGAGCTAAACATTAGCAACAACATTTATAACACTTTCACCCATGCCACGATTCATAGCCTTATGATATTTATGTAGATGTGAAATGATTGTCTGAAAGTAAAATGGAAATATTGAAAACTATGTTCAATAAAATTGTATAAAATAAATACATGCATCTATTTCAAAGGCATGCAGGCTATACCCACCTTATGTAAAAATAACGAAATATTCTGATCAAATTAGTCAGAGTCAATCGAATAAGTTTAAAAAACAAAATCAAATATTCTGAGGAATTGAACATCTCTTATTTCTGGGATTCTTGAATAATGCATGGATTCAACCTATGCTGAAAAGAATTATTAATAATATTTGCAATTTTGTAGACTTAAATATTCTAACCATAGTTTTGAATACACATAAATTCATAATGACATACTAAATTTTGGTTCGTGTAAGTATTATAAATACATATAATATATTTTCTTATCTAAGTAAATGTATTTGCTGTGTTTGTTCTTGAAGGGCTGCAAGTGCTCCTCCCAGACTATCTTCAGGAGCGTTTTGTACAAGCAGCTTTGAGCTACATCGCTTGCAATTCAGAGGGAGAGTTTATCTGCAAGGACAATGACTGCTGGTGTCAGTGTGGTCCCAAATTTCCAGAATGCAACTGCCCTTCCATGGACATCCAAGCCATGGAAGAGAATCTTCTTCGAATAACTGAAACGTGGAAAGCCTACAACAGCGACTTTGAGGAATCGGGTAAGACATATATTTTAATTTAACAACACTTCCAAACTTTGCCCCAGATATTACTATATTGAAAAGTTGCTTTTACCCTTTTGGAAGAAACTGTTATACACTCGGAAGGGATTTTATTTAATTTTTTTGGTATTCTTTCAAATAGACATGTGTACTGATTTTATTATTGGTTATTCAGGTTTTGCTGAAAGCATATGTGGTGTTTTGTGTATTACTATGTTCTGCTGGCACTAGAATCTATTATAGGTTGCTCTTGACCTGGTGGTTTATTAGTCATTTAATAAAGGAATTCCTTGCTTCTCTCAATATGAGAATTTATCATGTGATACCTCTGGTATGTCTGGACTTTTCTAGTGGTCCCTCAGTCTTACTTGTGTGGCAAATGCAGAAAGAAATTGTTCTCTGCCTTTCTTATGTTAACAGGAATCTCATGAGTGCATACCTTCACTGAAATGCTTTTTCAGTCAAATTTAGATCAATTGTGATTTGACTGTTTCTGAGTTTTGGTTTCTGTTATTTCTGAAATTTTCTGAGTGTTTTTCATATTGTCTCTCATTAAATAAATAACCTGAGATAACCTTCATTTCATAGAGCATCGAATAAGGCTGCCTCAACATAAAATTTAAAATATTGATATGAGCATATGTAATAATTCATGAAAAAAGAATACAAAAAATCCCTAGAGTGTGGATCATATAATAATGTAAAATTTGGTGAAATTGTTGGACATGACTTATTTTCAAATAGACAAAAGAGATTTTAATTGCCAATAGGTCAGATGTCTATGCTTGAATGGTATAATTCTTCTGATGATTCATTTAACCAAACATCCTTTAAAAATAACATCAAAGTTTAACATCCATTCACGATCAAGACACAAAAAATTAGGCATAGCAGTAACATACTCAACATAATAAAGCCATAGATGGCAAGCTCACAGCTAACTTCTGGTAAGAAAACAACACTATTGATGGTTTCAACACAGTACCACCCTTCTATGGAGTAGAACCCTCGAATTATAGAGTAGATGGGTAGGTGAAGAGATTTGGGAAGTGTTAACAGATTTATGTTTTTTTAAGGTATATTTTGATAAAAATAATACATATAAGTAACTCTCCTCAAATTTAATAATAATTTTTTATACAAATTAAAAAAAAAATTATATTTATATAAACAGGAAAGACTGTCCAGAATCAAAGATCCTTGTCTCTTGGCATTGTTAGGAAACCTATCAAATTTTTCCTTTGCATTTTCCCAATAGAATACTCAAAAAAAACATGTAGTAGCTATCTAACATGTCCTATTCATATAAACCATTTGATGTTTCAAAATAATTATGAAATACAGCACTTTAAGATAAATTACAATATATGGTAATCTCCCTAAGGTTAACAATTTTTAACTGGTGATAGCCTATGATAGGTTAGATCAGAGAACAGTCTGAACCCTCCACCCCAATATTTAAAGCAGTTGCATAGGAATAATACCCCTTTTACTTTGCCTTGAAAAAGATTTTATTTTTAAAAAGAATCCCTAAAAGAGTATTAGGGCTTTTGCTTCCGGGTAGATGTAGTAGATTGGAAAAGGTTAACACTTCCATTAATAGTAACTAGGAAGGTGAATATTTTTTAAATTAAATTTTCAAAGACATAATAGTTAATAAAAGCAACAATAATTAAGTGGACAAAAATACTTGAAAAAAGATATAAACTGGGAATTTACAGCTTTCTCCCTCTCTCTCACCTCCCTTTGTTCCTTCTTTCCTTTCTCTCTCTCTCACTTTTTATTTTTTTCATTGATTTATTTAATTTTGTGAACACTTTCCAATTGTCGGTTTAGTGTAGAAACTGAGGAATCTGCATTTTCCCAGGCAAAGAGTGGCTGATGGGAGAAAGAAAAAGCAGCAATTTTTTACTGGTTGTGGAGACTGGAGTGACAAATTTCTAGAATCCATTGGGCCTAAAGAAGTTCCGTTTTATCACAAGGTGTTTGCAGTTTTTTTAGATAATCCTGATGATAAAAAACTATTCAAAAGCCTTTGAGAGCAGAACCAACTTTCCCATAGACTTTTAGGGGCCTAAGACATAAAAACTCTCCAGAGAGCAGAACTTGGAAATAAATAGCCAAGGATACAAAGTCCTAGGAAGAGTGAGGAACTGACACTGAGTTTCTGCAACTGTTTTTCCCTGGGGCCCATTTATCAATTCAAGGCAGAGTAAGAATCTGAGAATCTAGGATTAGCACCTAGAAAACATTGCTATTTCAGGACAGAGAAAAATATATACCGGTGTATTTTTTGCAGCCCCAGTAGATTGAAGTAAGAAAATTGGAGGTTTAAGGGGGTTTAAATGCACAACCAGTCCTCTTTAAGACATTTGCTTCATTTTGTATCTACCAGTGGTGGATGAAAAAAGATAAAATGGAAAATTCTGAATGACAGCATTGAATCTTCTGCCATGTTACAGGTCTAAAGTCACAAATGCTCACCACATCTGTAATGGAAAGTTCTAAAGATAGTACCCTAAGAACAGGGAGAGGCAGAGGTAGGCCAAGTCCCATATAATTATAATCCAACACTGATTAGCTCAAATCCTCACCATAATGAGTTGATTTTAAAGGGTCAATGCCCTATAATGTCTTTTAAATATGAAGATGGTGACTTCTGGAGGATGAAAACATTTTCTCAAACCTCTGCAGTTCTTTTTACAAATGATGGACATAAAACCCTGATTCATAACAAACATGAGGAAAAAAGACTTTATGGCTAATATCAAAGAAAAAGGAAGCCAGACAGTGGATGGAAGATGATCTTAAATGTTGAAAATAATAGGAAAGATATTCAGATAATTATTATCAAATTATGCAAAAAAATATAAATAAAGGATGGATAAAATTAGATGAAGATATTGAAGAGTTTGGAATCTATGAAACTAGACTACTCTAAAATAAGACAGTAAAGTAGAAAACAGAAAAAAACATCTAGATTAAAAAGATAAATTCAGTGACAAGGGAAAGGTTTGGGTTATCTTTTCAATAAATCTGTTGAGTCAGATATGTAATAATTTTACTGTACTGTTTATTATATAAAATATATTTTCTCATTACATTAAATATTTAAAAAAAGACATACTGTGCCACTGGGTAAAATTATTATCATCATAATCATCATCATAATAATATAAGGCTATTTGGTTTTTACTAGAGACATATAAGCACAGATAATTTGAGATTAAAGGGTGGGGAAAATAAGTACTGCAAATATTAGTGAAAATTATTAGACTAAATTTTAAAGCAAGATACCTTAATTGAAGTAAAATATTCCATAATAATAAAATAGTCAACCCCACAGGAATATATATCATATATCATCAGAATTAATTTATATGAATTGGAAAGGCAACTGATACTTTATTAAGACTTGTAATAAAGCAGAGAGACTTCAGTAGAGACAATAAACTTACAGTTGAACTCACCTCCTCTGAAACAAAAGGCAGTAGGATTTGTAGAACACTGGGATTAGCTCATGGAAAAGAGCTCAAGGACATTAGCAGGGCAGGTGGTCACCATGACTAGGCCATCTATGTTTGCTGATTGTCCCTTATGGAATTTGGTCTCATTTCCCACACAGACTGGGAGATAAATGTGCATATTCTTTTCCTTTGATGCTTATATTTCAAGAAGATGGCTGCCAGGTCCTTGAGAAAGACATATCTGCTTTTCAGAATATTTACACCTTAAAGCAGGGTTGTCTAATCTCTTGGCTTTCCTGGACCACATTGGAAGAAGAAGAATTGTCTTGGGCCACACATAAAATACACAAACATGAATGATAGCAGATGGGCTAAAAAATAAAAAATATATAATAATAATAGAAGAATAACAAATAAATCTTAGAATGTTTTAAGAATGTTTACAGATTTGTGTTGGGCCTCATTCAAAACCATCTTGGGCCACATGCGGCCTGTGGGCTGCAGGTTGGACAAGCTTGCCTTAAAGGGACAGAGAAGGAATTTGCTATTGCAAGTTTTCCATAGAAAAGGGAGATCAGGGGCATGTAATAAGGAATAAATCTGTTTAGAATTTAGTAAAGATAAGGGGAATGTTCAGGTTTTTCGGTTAATACCCAATAATAGAACCCCCAAAACTTTGAAGAATAATTTGAGAGGACTAAAATGAACAAAAGCCACATAGAATTATAGTGTGGTATTTTAACATAGTTCTTTCAATAAATGAAAGAACAAATTGAATATCAGTAAGGATTTCTTGAATTTCAAGAAGAAATTTACAAACTTGACTAAGATAAAATGGACATACAAAACATACAAAAAGAAATAACAGGGGATGCCAGGATAGCTTAACAGGTTGAGCACTTGCCTTGCAACTGTAAGGTTGGGGATCAAATCCCGGCCTTAGCCACTGCAAACCCACATGCTGAATGGCAGTGTGCAATTGTAACCACCAGGATGGTGACGAAGGTTCTCACCTCCCATTAGGGAGGCCCCTGGTTCAGTTCTCCCTGTGTTGCCCCACATCCACCTGTGTAAAATGAAACTATGTCAAAAAACTGATGATGTACAACTATGGAAACTGCGCTGGGCCCTCCTCTCTCTTTCCCTTTCCCTCTCTCTCTCTCTCTCACACACACACCCATTCTCAAACAATAAAATAAATCTAAAAAAAATTACAGAATTTACAGTTTCTATTGTTTGTGAAAGAATTACCAAATTTTACCATATGTTAGATCATAAGCCAGAACAAATTCCAAAAGATTGAAATCATTTAGAATACATATTTTCACCACAATGGAATTAAACTGAAATCAATAACTAGAAGATAAATGGGCAAACTTAATGTACCAGAAAATTAAGTCCTAGGCTTCTAAGTAATCTGTGAAAAAAATAGTTAAATTAAAAAAAAAACAAGTTCTGTCAAAAGTTTAAGCCAAAGAAGTTAAATAAAAGAAAAAATATGTTGAATTGAACAATGTTACAAATAACACAGATAAAAACTTGTGTAATGCAGGTAAAGGACTGCTTCAGGGGAAATTTATAGCTTAAAGATGTGTTCGTAAGAAAAATGAAAATCAATTATTTAAGATTTTACCTTAGACAGTTTAAAAATAAATAACTTTCCTTAAAAACAGCAGAAATTAATGCAGTTGAAAAAACTCACCAGTTAGAGAAAAATCCAGAGTCAAGTGGTGGTTCGCTGAAAAAATTAATGCACCTACTAATTACCAAGAATAATTAAAAAATTGAAAAGTGCACAAATTTTAATCATTAGGAATTTGAATGGGCACATCACAAGAGAGATTATAGAAATCATTTTTAAAATGTGAAGATATTATAAAGAACTTTTACATCAATAAATTTGCCAATTTGGATGCATAGATACCGGTACATTTTTCCAAAAGTAAATTTACCAAATTTTACAGAAAAAAATGAAAATTTAAATTGTTCATTATATTTAAAATAAAAGTGTCTGTTATTAAAATGTTCCCCCCCTCAAAACAAACAAACAAACACAAAAAAATAACTAACAAAAAACATAAAATCTTTTCTGGTTATGCAATAAGAAAATTATAAATAATCTTTCTTATGATCAGCAATGCAAAACTTATAACAAAATTTTAATATATAGAGAAGCAATATATAAAAATGATGGTGTATTATGACTAAGTTAAATATAGTTAAGATTAATTTAAGCTGAAAATATCTAGCAGATTTGATCACAAATGGAAAATAGTATAGAATCATCTGAACATTTCAATAAATTTAGAGAAAAATAAACGCCCATTTGTGATTTTAGGAAAACCTTTAAGCATAGTAGCATTAGACTTAATATTCTGAAAGTGGAAACTACCAAAATGCCCACCTACAGAGAAAGATTTAAAAAATGTGGTATATTTACACAATGAAATTCTATAAAGCTAAGAATGAATGCTCAACCCAGAATGATATGAATGAGTCTCTCAAATATAACAATGAACAAAGAAAACTAGACTCAAAAGTATATATACCACATATATGATTTTATTTATATTACGTATAAAAGCTTCCAAAGCTCATGTGTGTTATTCCAGGTCAAGGCTATGGTTTCTTTGCTTAACAAGAGATGATGTCATAGGTGAGAGCCCAGAGGGATTTTTGGGACTCATGATTCCTTAATCTGGAGGCAGTCTACAGTGGTATGTTCAGTTTCTGAAAATTCTCTAAAGTTCACCTTTACCATATGTGCATTCTACTATATTTATATCATAATTGAATAAAAAATAATAAAAATAACAAGAATTTTGGCATCAAAATAATCTAAAAGACACAATCTCAGAATTATTGAATAAATTAATGGTTTTAAAGCTCACTACATGTCATATGCTGAAAATGGTAGTGAATTGGCCAAAAATAAATTTGGAATATTCAATGGCCAGAGATTTTGAACTATTAGTTAGAAACTAATTCTAATAAAAGACATTTAAGTCTTAACTCACACTTGGGATGCCCATCTTAGGTTTAAAACCACACTCTTAATAATGTGTGTGTTAATGATTTACCAAAGATACCATTATATTTTTTGCATGATATCTATAAAGGTATTTCTAATATTGAAAAATTTTATATTTAATTTTTTGTTCCAATCAGTTACCTAGTATATTTAGCTGATTCATACCTAATTTGAGGTGACCTTACTTTGCTGTAAATTTTATGATCCATCACATATAATATTGATTAGGGTTTTTCTTTCCATTGCAATGTATAGATAAAGAATGAACCTAAACTTTTTATTAGTATTATATCAGTAGTCAAACCACATTAGCTAACCCACACTTGCAACTAAACAACAGGTAAAAAGGCCCATTTTTACTGGATTCCTTTCAAAATTAGCAAAAAGTATGAAAGAGCATATTTGAAAGTTTTGAGAAGAGCTTTTATTTTTGAGAAATAAATCTTTTTTTTGGCCTCATAGAGATAAACAGAATATAAAAATAATGAGGCAGATGTTGCATTGAGGAATGATTTCTAAGATGTTATCCCCACCCACAGGTTCCTGTAAGTTGAAAGACTTTATTCTAAGTACTTTGATTGTAAGGAAATGCACTGACTTATTTTGTTTTCATAGAGATTAGAAAAGCAGTGATGGTGTATGCAAGCTCACTCTTTAAATGTCTCCTTATGTATATTTACCTATATGCCTGAAATTAAAATCCAGTAATGCTCTAAGTAGGCAATAGTTTGTTTTCAAATATTTAAGTCTACTTAACTTGAAAAGCTTTTAATACCAATAATTAACATATCTAAGATATTTTGTATTGAATTTGAGGAAAATCAGAATGTATTTGTCATTTTATCAAAATAGAGCACACATCTGAATTTAGGGAATTCTTCTTTAAACACAAATAACAACATGAAGTGTGGAAATATGTGAATTAGAGTGCACATAGTAACAATATGGAATTGTAATACCAGTCACAACATCCAGATAATGCTACAGAGACATACAATCAAGCATTCTTTTGGAGTACGATTTTCCAGGTTATTTTTTCTCATACCTCTCATCCATTGTGAATTGGCTGCTGTCTTCCCTGTCACCTCACTCCAGGACTTAAGCTCACGGTGCAGCCTCCATCTGGAGCCATGTGTCACTGTGACAGAGGAAGACATTGCCGTACCTCACCAGAAGCAGTCATTAGCAACAGAACTAACATGCTATTTTCTGACATCTTCCTTGGCACTACAAGTTTGTTGGATACATGATCTCGTCCCCAATTACCAGAGACAACAGTTTTACCAGCTGTTTCCCCACTGCTTAGAGTGGTTTGTCATCATTCCAGCCTCTGATAACGTGTCTTCGACACATCCACCATCCACTAAGTCAGTGTCACAGCTTTAGCTTTCTTCAGTGCTGCCTCTCACCACCTATTTCTGGCTCCCATTTCTGTGTAAGTCAAGATTTGCTTGGTACACACTATTAACAAACACCCTTAAAATCACACATGTAAACGCATTTCCTACTCATTCTACGTGTCCACCCAGGCTAGCTTCAGCTTTGCACAGCTTTGTCCTCACTCCTGAATTCAGGCTGAAGGGAGTGTCCCCATCTGGAGTGGTGGAAAGCATGAAGGAAATTGTCACTGGCTCTTTTAATGTGAATTGCTTCTTCAGTAATTTGCATTATTATGTCCGATCATATTTTATGGCCAAGTCAAATTTCAAAGGAAACAGAGACATGTCATTTTACCATATGCCTAGAAGAGAAAACAATCCAGGAAATTTGTGAATAGCCAAAATGCCAACTACAATGGGCTTTTCAGATACAGGCAACTAAAAATACCATATTCGATAGCATCTAACCACATAATCTTAAATGGAAATATGTGTCTTACTCTTCATATCTGAAGTTCTGCAGTCTTCTATTTTAGCAGAACAAAGGAGATGTATACCGTATATTGTTATATAAATTTTGACACATTCAATCCACTGTAGCCATCATTTCGTCCAAACTAAGTGGCTGAACATTGGATAAATGAACTATCAATAACAGGCTCTATGATCATTAGCAAGTCATTTAATCTCTTAAACTTTAGCTATTGTGTTTGTCATTCAGTTACTTTATTTAGATTAAGGGAACTCAGAACAAAAGTCTCACTTGAAATGAACTATCACGTGTAATATTGCCTACTCAAGGGTAAAGCCTTTTGGCAATCCCATGCTTATATGTATAACTGTTTTATAGGAGACAGCAATTAGAATATAAGAGTAGGGAAGAGAAAATAAGCTTTTCATAATGCCAAGTCTCAAATGATCATTCTCACAATATCTATGCATGGTTTAATTGATTGTAATAATCTAGTCTTTGGCTATCCTGTAATTTAAGATATCCCCAGCACCAAAAACAGTATTTAGCTTCCATACTGATATATCAAAACCAATTTGGTTTTCATTGCTGCTGCTTCTCATTTGTCAGTATTTCTGCCCTGATTCATCAGTGCCCATATTTAATATATTATGAATGTCACCTTTGCCATTTCCAAATTTTATCCTGTACTTCAATTAATTTTTAACATCATCTGAAATAAGATGGCCATATAGTGTCAAGCAGGTGTTTTATGTGACAATTCATGGTTTCATTCCCAAAAGTCTTTCTGCCAAATACTGTCGACCTGCTCCAGCTTGCCTGATGTATTTCTGTACCTAGGTCAGTACCGTCAGTCCTTCTAAAAAGAGTTCAGTGTTTCTTAAGGGCAGAGAACATCATATTTCTTTTAGTCATTCTACAAAAACAAGTGAACAGTGCTATATTTAGTAGACACATTGTACATCACAATATGTAGTACTTGATTGATGAGTGAGATAAAATATATGTGTGGCCAGACATTGCCCAGGCATTTGTTATGATCTACCTCATTCACTACCTCTTGGAATGTCACAGTAACTGTAACACCATCCAGCTTTTCAATAGGCATATTCTAAACAACAATTCTAAGAAATAAATATACTTTTCATGTATATGTATATATGTGTGTATGTGTATGTGTACCTGTGCATGTATATGTATGTTTATGTACGGTACATCCTAGGGATTGTGATGAACTTTTTTTGTCTTTTTCTAGCACTCAAATCTGAATAAGAGTATGGACAACAGCCATGTGTTTGTCCTCACAATAAGGTGACACATTTTATAGATGCACCAGGGCACAAACACACAGTGCTTTTCCCATCAGTTTAAATATATTTATAATGAAGAATTATCTCTCAATATATTCATATCTGTTTGTTCTAAACCTTTCATAGCCTGTATTTATTAGAACTCGTAATTTGGTCAACTCTCAAATTTAGTCTGAAACAAATTATTCAAGACTCTGATTCATAAAAATATAACAAATGATGATTATTAAATGGTTAATGTTTGATTTCGCATGTAGACATGGACTATCAGGAAGAGAGATTGGTAAATAATGCTGTGTATTCAGAGAATTTTTACTTGCTACTTGATGGTTTTATAAAAATATGTGGTGATTTTTCTAGATTGTGTTCACTTTATGCGATTACTTGGGTCATGTTGATAAAAATGATTATTCATTTCAACTACGAATTCTAGGGAGCCACCACAGAGGCTGCTAGCACTCAGTGCATTTGTGTCTTCTACAGTGACTTCTTTATGCTCACATAAACTTTGTTAAAATCTTCTGTTATGTATTTAGTACTTTTTATTTGACTGTTCCACTGTTGTATAAACTTAATTTTTAGACAGCATTTTCTTATTATGGCAAACCAACATGTTCATTAAAAAAAATGTATTCTACTTCCTTTAAAAATTCATCACTTTACTAAAGCAAAGGAGTGAACTCCTTATCTGGGCGGTAATTGATTTTGTGTCTTTTATGTGAACTGCTTTGTCATTTATTTCACTGATAAATAAAGAAAGCAATATACAGAATGTTCTGAGTAATTTGGACTTTTGGATACATGTAGATAATCTAATGGTAGAGCATTATAAATTTTAAAAAGTCAAGGTGTATCCTATGAAATTTTTATTGAGTCATCAAATCTTTAAAATTAGATGTATGAAGTAAATAGAAAGATTTCTAGATTGCTAAATGAAATTGCTATGTAATATATAGTTGTCAGTCATGCTCTTCAGCAAATATTACTGGCTCTCATCATTACGGACACATAAGAAATTGTGAAGTATCCTTGGAGTTAGGTATAGCCATGTGACTTGTTTTGATAATGGAAATGTGAGAAGAAACACCACCGGTCCTTCTCTAGAGGAGGTCTCTAAGAGCCGGGCACAATCTGTTCACTTTGTTTCCACAGCTAAAGCCATTGAGGATGTTCTGGATGGTGAACACTCTGATCCCTTTTGTTACTGAAATAGGACAATAGGCAGCAGGGCCATCCACTCTGAGGTAGATATATAAAATGAGTAAGAAATATGCCTTTGTTGTTGAAACCTAGCAATATTTTAGTGACATTTGTTATGTTGGAAAAACTTAGCCAATGTTGATTTACATATAAGAAGACCACATTTTCTCTTTCACTGTTTCATTACTTTCTCTAAGAAGTCATAATAATCATTTGTTATATTTTTCAGATTTATTATTTAATGAACTTAATAGAACACGTATGGAACATTAAGACACATTTTAGATCTGATACCTTTTACTCTTTAAAGTAATCCTGCAAAGTATTTACATGATGAGTGTATTTCATTTTCATTTTGCAGATAAAAGAGCCAGGGTTAGTGCATGATCTGTGGGAAAGAAAAAAATTCAAACTTAGACAAAAGTATGGTTCTTGCTCTACACCAAGCTTTTATGAGCAAGTTCTATTATTATGTAAGAGAATCCTCTCTGTATGTCTTAGGTTGTATTACCTCTATCTACATTAACTTAGAGAGTAGCTTACTATGATTTAGGCAGGGGTTGAAGTAAACCCCTTTTGACCAAAGCTGAATTCATGTAGGCAATTCACAAGATAGACATGTGAAATGACAATGTCTTGTGTTATATATACTTACAAGAAATAAGATTGACGATTGCTTCTGTATGTTTTAAATTTTTCTAAATACTGACATTGATTTTTATCATTTGCTTATTTTATCACAAAATAATGAAAAGCTCAAGAGCTAAAAAGGATACTGTTTTTATTTAGCATTAGTTGAACTCCATACTGGGTACCTTCAATCTTTGATAATATTTTCTGATGACATTTAAGGAATGCTGTAATTACTTTTAAAGGTGAAACTCTAAGCTGTAACACTAATTATAATAATAATATTTCTATATCTCAGACATTTTCTTTAAAAAATTTATTTGTTCATTATAATAATTCAAGATTTGATATACATTGACAATTGCAAGTTTGTGGAGCATAGCCCGATTACTCAGAACAATTATTTACTCTTTTTTTTTAATATTATTATATTTTATTGTTAAATTTAATGGGCTGACATTGGTTGGTAATGATTAGATAGTTTCCCGATGTACAACTCTACATCACATCACCCATGCATCGCATTATGTATCCAGCTCCCAGAATCAGGTCCCCCTCCAACACCATATATCTGGTGCCCACTCCCCCCTCCCCTCACAATGCTCCCTCCCCCCTCCTCCCTCCTCTCCAGGTAAACACCAAACCATTGAGTGT
>PVKE010032994.1:0-18165 GCA_004027555.1 Craseonycteris thonglongyai
GAAAGAATCAGGAAACATACGACCTCACTTATAGGTGGATTATAAAACTGAAAGTAACAGAAACTAAATCTTTTGGACACAAAAGTTTGGTGGTTACCTGAGGGTATGGGGGAGGGGGGAGAGAGAGTGGGGAGGGGAGTTGGGAGTGGGCACCAGATATGTGGTGATGGAAGGAGAGCTGATTCTGGGTGGTGAGCACATGATGGAATGCATAGATAATGTAATGTAGAGTTGTATACCTGGAAACTATATTACCAACCAATGTCACCCCAATACATTTAACAATACAAAAAATTTAAGAAAATTTAAAAATCCAGTCAGGATAAACTTAAGGATTGCCACAAGATACATACACTCAAATTTTCATAAGAGAAAGACAAACATAGAGAAGCAAGAAAGAAACATGAGAGAAGAAGCCCATCATATACGAGGGATTCACACTAAGATTAGTAGCCAATTTTTCCTCAGAAACCATGTAGGAAGTAGAACATCATATTTAGAGTTTTGAAAGAAAAATAAGTTAATAATTTTATATCTAGAAAAATTATCCTTCAAAATGAAGAAAAAAATGAGGCATATCCAGATAATCAATAACTGAAGGAGTTCATCACTAATAGACCTGCTATACAAGAAATGTTAAAGGGAATCCTACAGGATGAAATAAAAGTACACTAGACAATAAACCAAACCCATATGAAGAAATGAAGAACAATAATAGCAGTAACTACATAGGTAAATATAGAATGTGGCATATGTGATTTGAAACTTCATTATTTCTTTTTGCCATTCTTTTTTGTCCCTGTATGACTTAGAAGAAAAATATATAAAATAATAATTACAAAGCTATATTAATGGGCACACAATATATAAAGATGTAATCTGTGAAAATAACAACACAAAGCAGGGTCACAGAGCTATAAAGAACTTATAGTTTCTGGGGTAAGTATCTAATTGCTTGCTGCTTGTAAGCCAATAATCGAGAGACAAGTTGGTAGAAAGAAAAGCAGGTTTACTCAAAATGGCAGTATTTGGAGAATGTTCCCAAAAACCATCTCCCTGTTTTTAGGAGAGCCAGAAGGTTTTATAGGCACAAAGGAAGAAGCAGAACAAAGGGAAACGTGAGTCATGTGGCTTATGCAGTAGAACATCACCTGGGCTCCCATTGGTTCCACAAATGTTATCGCAAACCCAGTCTTAGGGTTGGCTTATATGTCATCTAATAGAGAATCTACCATTGGCAGGAAACAGGCTGATTATGAGCCCAAATCTAGGGGCTCTATTTATCCCTACAACCAAGCAATTTTCAGAGAAAGTAAGTCCAGAGTGGAAAGTCAAGACAGGTAAGGGGCTCCCACATTAATCAGGAAACTTACAGGCTTATCTGCCACATCAAGGGCTACCTACATTTCCTCCCCTGTCATGAGCATTGCCTTCTTTTTCTTGGGAGCCTCTGGGTACCTCAGGCCCCATCAGTTGATTACAGCCATTTGCAGAGAAGGAGTTGGTCCCTTCTCCCTTTGGAGCAGGGGACATTCCCTCTTCCAGTGCCCTTTTAGTTTGCACAGCCGGCAGAGCTGCTTTGGAGAACCAGGGTACTCCTTACTTCAGAGATCTGGCTTCCATACTCAAAGCAGGCTCCCTTACTTGATGTTCTCCTTCTGGGGTTCCTGGGGTGTCCCAGAGGTGGCTTTGGCCTTGGCCTGTCTATAGCCGCAGTCAAAAGTGTGGCCCTGTCTCTGCTCTCATCTCCAATCTTACTTTTCCTTCCTTTCTTCATTTTCCCTGTCTTGGTTGCTAAAGATATTGAAACAAATTCCCTGGCTTTTCTTAGTATCTGAGCCTTCTTATCCAAGATGCAACAATGGATCAGATAATTATAACACCCCACCAGGACAGAGAAAACATGAGGCCAAGTTTCATTACATTGGCTTATATATGACATTGAGAAGGGCATAAGAACCCTAGAAGTTCTGAAATACAGAAGTTTATATGGTTACTAGAAAAACATAGTTCTTACTATTGTTGACATTTTATTTTCTTAAGTGACTAAGGACCCAATTAAGACAATATAAAATGAGACATTGGGATAGCTCAACAGGTTGAGCACTTGCCTTGCAACCAGGCGGTCTGGAGATTGAATTCTGGACCCGGGCCATGCAAACCCATATGATGAACTGTGGTACAACTGCTAACTATTCAGAGGCAAAGGTTCTTGCTTTCCATGTGAGAGATACCCAGTTGGGTCCCTGCCCTGCTCCCTCCCCCCGCAAGGTCCCACATCCACCTGTGTGGAATGAAACCATGACACAACTAATAATGTACAACTATGGAGACTGCTCCAGGCCCTCCCCTTCTCTCTCTCTCTCTCTCTCTCTCTCTCTCTCTCTCTCTCTCTGTCTCTCTTTCTCTCACTCTCTCACCATCACAAAGAATAAAATAATTTTTTTTAACTATAAAACATAGAAAATTATTCTGATGGTACATAGAATATTTACTTTCTCAGCAAAAACTTTTCTATAATAGTGTTACTGAATTCAGGTGCTGCTTGCCACCTCCACAAATTGAGAGAAGTTTGGTGGAAAGAAAATTAGGTTTATTCAAAATGCCTTCACTAAGAGAAAATAGTTGACTCTTGTCTCAAAGACTCCCTTCCCCAATCTTATCATGGCCAAAAGGTTTTAAAGGCATGAAGGTTGGGGATGAACAAAGAAATATGGGGAAGTGGGGTTGGTCAGGTAGGCTCAAGAGCTGGTAGTTGAGAAATCATATCCTGTGTCTTGGTCTACTTAAAGATGTTATCTTGGACTCAGAACATGGATTCCAGCACTCAGCTACTTGAGGACTAAGAAATTACTTCTTTTGGATAGTACTTTTGCTGATTAACTGGATTAATGAGATATATGTAGCCTTAAGAAGGGGAACAAAGTAGGGATGGTGGGATAGCTCAGCAATTGAGCACTTGCCTCAAAATCACAAGTTCCAGGGTTCAACTCCCAGCCAGGCCCATGCAATCCCATATGCTGAATAACAGCACAACTGGTAACTGCAGTGATAGCTTGGCAGCAAAGGTTCTCACCTCCCATTCAAGAGGCCCCTGGTTCAGTTCCTGTCATGTGCGACCCCACATCCACCTCTGTCACCACTAATAATGTGCAGCTGTGAAGAATCCTCTGGGCCCTCCCCCTTCTCTCTCTCAAACACACATTCTCTCAAACAATAAAAAATAAATCTTTAGGTGAGGCTGGGGTGGGGTCCGTGGGGTGTGGGGCACGGGGCGGGACCCCCAGGAAAAAAAATAAATCTTTAAAAAAGAAATATATGAAAGGGAAAAAGTAGAATCAACAAACAAAGAGAAAACAAAAACTATGGAGTGATTCAGGCTATAAGCTAAGTGGTTTAACAAAGCAGAAGCTAACTAAGTTACTGATTTCTTAAGTTTCAATCTCCCAATATCAGTAGCAGACAAGCAGTGTAAGATATTGTCTTATTTAGGATTTTAATCTTTTAAAGATCTATTTTTTATTGTTTCTGACAGACAGACAGACAGAGACAGAGAAAAAGGAGGGCCCAAAACAGTTTTCATCGTTGCATGTCATGAGTGTTCTACATAGTTTTATTCCAGAGGTGGGCATGGGGTCACACAGGGCAAGAACTGGGCTGGGGGTTGGGGCTGCATGAGGCAGAAACCAGACAGGGAGCCCCCACATGGGAGGCATGCCCCCACAAGTCAGGGACTTCCCATATGGGGAGAATGCCTGGGGTGGGAGCTGAACCAGGGTCCCTCCACATAGGAAGCTTGCTCCAGTGAGAACCAAACTGGGGGGCACACCCTAGTTCAGCATAGAGGTTTACATGGGCAATGGCTGAGACTCAATCCTCAGACTCCAGGTCTGCAAGATGAGTACTCAACTTGCTGAGCCATCCTGGCATCCTAAGAATTTTAATCTTGTTTAATTTAACCATATGTAAAATTTTCTCAAAAATTTTTTTTCACAAATCTCTTACAATTTTCCTAGTCAGACATCATCAAGATGGTGGTGTAAGAGGAGCTCTTGAAACCTCTCCTGGAAAGACAACAATTTAAACAACTAAAATCCAACCAGAGAATCCCTAAGCAACACATAGCCTCAGCTGAGAGACCCACTCATCACAAGAAAATACCAAAAGTGGGAGAAAGGAAGGCAAGTGAGAGAGAAAGAAATGGAGCAGTGCGGAGACATGCTATAGAGTATAACCCAGAGACCTATCTGGTGACCGACCCAGAAACCAGTAGAGGAGAGACTGACTGAGGTAGGAGCATGGGAGCATGGGAACATGGGTCCAGGTGCAGAGTGACTCTGGGTGGGTTGGAGGCCTGGAACAGACAAAGGCAGAGGCACAGGCAGCTGGAATGTGAGGTGAATGGGAAAAGCAGGTGCAAGAAGCCCCGGTGGGAGTGCGGGCAGAGCAGCTGTGGTGTGGCAAAGTGGCTACAGCATGGTGCAGGAGGCCAGAGCGAGGAACCAGCAGCAGCCAGAGATGGGTGCGGGTGACCAGAGTGGGGATATGGCTGCCGGCATGTGACTCAGGCAGCTGGAGCTGGGGGCCAGCGGAGTGTAAGGCTGGCAACTAGAGCCAGAGTCAGGTGTTCTGGTGGCTGGAGAGCCAGCATCAGGAGCATGCTGGTGGCTAAAGCTCAGAGTGGTCTTCAATGAAGCAGGACTACAACTGGGCCACTGCATGACCTTGGACACAGAGCTTGGCTGATTCCCCTTTCTCTCTTCCAAGGCTCACCACACCAGCCTCACCCAGAGCCTGCCTTCAGTGAGCTACTGCTGGGAAGCCACCGTTACCTTGTGATGCAAACAGACCTGCTCCTTACCCAACAAACCCCACCACCACTCCTCCCACTGAAGCCAGCAGAGGGAAGCTGTCATTACTCTGTGATGCAAACAGACCTGCACCTTTCCCAACAACCCCTACCCCCACCTTTTCTGCTGAGGCCAGCAGAGGGAAGCCACCATTATCCTGTGATAAAATCCGACCTGCACCTTTCCCAACAAACATTGCCTCCATCATTCTTGCTGAGGCCAGCAGAGAGAAGCTGTCATTACTCTGTGATGCAAACAGACCTGCACCTTTCCCAACAAACTCCACACCCACTCTTCCCTCTGAAGCCAGCAGAAGGATTTAGGTGTGACAGCTTCTGACAGCAGTGGAATCTCAGAGGCATAGAATACCATTGCCCACCACACCTTCCCAAAGAGGAGGCATACAAAGACCAAGGCAACAGAGTCAAAGAGAACTGCCTTCTAAGAAGTCTCCAATTGTGAGAAAACCAAATAAACAAGAGAATATATTATAAGACACTGCAGCAACACCAGTTGGGAAGTACAGTGATACCTTGGAATCCAAATACCCCAGAACTCAAACAACTTGAAATCTGAATGAAAAAACCAAGCAACTTTTGCCTCAGAATCTGAATGCTGCTTTGGAATCCAAATGCCAAAGTGTTGTTCACGTGGACCATATCGACTACATGGCCTGTAGTTTTATCTGAACACCCTCTCGTCTTGAAATTCGAAAGTTTTGGAACTCGAATAGGGTTCTGGGATGGATGAAGTTCAAATTCCAAGGCATCACTGTAAAAGAAAATTTATTCACATCTATAAGGGGAAAAGTCCTCATGTCCAGGAAACAAAACACTCCAACAGTGATGAATACCTTAGTGAAAAATGGTACTCATAAAAAAGAAGAAAAATCTCCAGAAAAGGAACTTGAATATACGGAAACATATGAGCTAAATGACACAGAATTCAAGATTGCAATTCTGAAAACACTCAAAGAGATCAAAGAAAATTGAAAGATTACACAAAGGAGCTAAGTGATCTCAGAAAGGAAATAGAATCTGTGAAAAAAAGCAAACAGAAATTCTGAAGATAAACAACACAATTAAATAAATGAAATAGCTGGCATTGGAAGAAGAGCGCACCAGAATGAGGAAAGAATGAGTAAAATCAAAGACAGAAATTTAAAAATATCACAAAATGAAGAAGGAAGAGACCTAAGAGCTAAAAGAAATGAAAGATCTCTATAAGAACTATCTGACTCCATTAGAAATAATAGCATAAGAATAATAGGTATTCAGGAGGGAGCAGAGGACAAGTTGGGCACAGAAAATTTGCTCAAGCAAATCATAGATGGGAACTTTCCAAATCTATGGCAAGAACTGGGACCTCAAATTCAAGAAGGAAACAGGGCCTCTAACTCTAGCTACTTGAATCTTAGCAGACCCTCTCAAAGGCACACTATACTGAAGATGTCAAAGGAGAAAGACAAAGAAATAGTACTTAGGCAGCCAGAAAAAAGAACACTATAACCTATAAAGGAAAGCCCATAAGACTATCATCAGATGTCTCAACAGAAACTCTATAAGCCAGAAGGGAATGCAACAAAGTATTCAAAATATTAAAGGAGAGAAATTACCAGCCAAGACTCCTGTACCCAGCAATGTTATCCCTTAGATATGAAGGAGGAATAAAAACCTTTTCAGATATATAGAAACTGAAAGAATTCTCCAGCACAAGGCCAGCATTTTAAGAAATACTGCAGGAGACAATTGGACCTTGAAACAAAAAGTAAATGTAAATAGGAATAAACTGGAACAACAAAAATGTAAAAGGGGAGGAATTAAATGTCTAAATTTCCAAAGAGGATGGAGATAAGAAATATCCTTAAGAAAAGGAACCACTGCATATATGAAACTTTCTTTTATATAAAGTTCATGGTATCCACTGAAAAAGAACTTAGAACTGGGACATATGACAATAAAAGAAGAGAAAACAGAAGGAAAAAAAAAGCAGTTAAAACACCATCAGGGGAGGCAGGGATGGCTCAGTGGGTTGAGCGCTCGCTTTGCAGCGCCGGGGACCAGGGATCGAGTCCTGGCCCCGGTCCTTATGGAACCATGTGTTGGGCTGGGAGCTCCCCCAGTTCAGTTCTCTCTCTGTATCTCTCTCTCTCTCTCTCTCTCTCTCTCTCTCTCTCTCTCTCTCTCTGTCCAAAATAAATAAATAAATAAATAATAAAATTTAAAAAAAAAAACACCATCAAACTAAAATGACTGATGAAAATAAAAAAGCAAAAAAGCAATAAAAATAAATACATAAATAAATAAAAGAGCAACCAGAAAACAAAACATCAAACGGCTATAGGAAATCCTCTTACATTAATCATCACCCTAAATGTAAATGGACTGAACTCACCAATAAAACAACACAGAGTAACAAACTAGATTAAAGAACAAAAACCAACCTTATGCTGTCTACAAGAGACACACTTCAGCCACAAGGACCAGACTCAAGGGGAAAGGGTGAAAAAATACTCCAAGCAAATGGTACCCAGAGAAAACCAGGTGTAGCCATACTTATATCTGATAAGGCAGACTTCAGGATCAAAAATATAATAAGAGACAATGATGGACATTTAATAATGACAAAGGAGACAATACAACAATAAGATATACACTTATTAATATATATGCCCCCAAACAAGAAGCACCAAAATTTACACGCAACTACTAACAGATCTAAAAGGAGAAACTGACAGAAACACAATTATAGTCGGGGACTTAAACACCCCATTGACAGCCACAGTTAGATCATCCTAACAGAAAATCAATAAGGAAATTTAAATGACACATAACAGCAATTGGATATAACAGACATTTACGGGATACTTCATCCTACAACATAGGACTACACATTCTTTTCTGGTGTGGATGAAACATTCTCAAGGATAGACCACATTCTGGGACACAAAGCTAGCCTCAGCAAATTCAAGAATGTTGAAATCATACCAAGTGTATTGTCCAATCACAAAGCTTTGAAATTGGAGATCAACTACAAAAAGAAAGAAGGAAAAACCACATATACATGGAGATTAAAAAACATGTTATTAAAAAGTAACTGGATCATGGGGAAGCCGGGATGGCTCAGTGGGTTAAGCGTTCACTTTGCCACCCCGGGGACTGAGGATCGAATCCTGGCCCTGGCCCATGCGGACCCATATGCTGAACTGGGGAGTGCCCCCAGTTCGGTTCTCACCAGGGCGAGACCCCAGCCCAGTTCCTGCCCTTTGCAGCCGCCATGCCCACCTATGGAATGAAACTATGTAGAAAAACCAATGATGTGCAACTATGGAGACTGCTCTGGGCCCTCCCCCTTCTCTGTCTCTGTCTCTCTCTCTGTCTCTCTCTCTCTCTCTCTCTCTCTCTCTCTCTCTCTCTGTCAAAAACAATAAAAATAAATCTTAAACAAAAAAAAAGTAACTGGATCAAAGAAGAAATAAAAGAAGAGGTTAAAAATACCGTACATAGAAACTAATGACAATGAAAACACAACATACCAAAATTACTGAGAAGCAGCAAAAGCAGTAATAAGAGAAAAATTTATATCACTATGGGCCTAGCTCAAGAAACAAACAAAAAAAAATCACAAAAAAAAACCAACCTAATATCATATTTTCAAGAACTAGAAAAAGAAGAGCAAAAAATACCCAAAGCCAGGAGAAGAAATAAAATAATAAAAATTAAAACAGAACTAAATGAAATAGAGTATAGAGAAACAATAGAAAAAATTAATGCGACGGAGAGCTGGTTCTTTGAAAAAATTAATAAAATTGACAAACCCCTGGCTAAGCTCACCAAGGGAAAAAGAGAAAACACACAGATAATCTGAATTAGAAATGAAAAAGGGCATATTATAACTGATACCACAGAAATACAAATGATCATACAAAAATACTATGAAGGACTATATGCCACCAAATTTTGCAACCTAGAAGAAATGGACAAGTTTTTAGAAACATATAGTTTACCTAGACTGAATCAAGAAGAACTGGATAGCCTAAACGGATCAATCAACAGAAAGGAAATTGAAACAATCATCTAAAACCTTCCAAAAAATGAGAGTCCAAGACCAAATGGCCTCACTAACGAGTTTTACCAGGCATTCAAAAAGGAATTAACACCCATCCTTCTCAAAATTTTTTTAAAAATTGAAGAGGCAACACTTCCCAACTCATTCTATAAGGCCAACATTACTCTAATACCAAAGCCTGGCAAGGAGAGCACACACGCACACACACACACAAAAACAAACTATAGACCATTATCTCTGATGAATATACCAATGTAAAAATCCTAAACAAAATATTGGCAAATAGACTACAACAATTCATTAATATATCACAATCAATTGGGATTCATCCCAGGGGCACAAGGATGATTCAACATATGCAAATAGATCAATCTGATACACCACATTAATAAAATAAAAGATAAAAACCATATGATTATATCAATTGATGCAGAAAAAGCATTTGTTGTGATCCATTTATGATCAAAACACTTCATAAGATGGGTATAGAAGGAAAATACCTCAACATAACAAAGGTCATATATGACAAAACCTCTGTGTATGTTATACTGAATGGGGAAAACTGAAACCTTTTATTCTAAAATTAGGAAAAAGACAGGGCTATCTGCTGTCACCACTGCTATGCAACATAGTGCTGGAAGTTCTAGCCAGAGCCATTAAGCAGGGAAAAGAAATAAAAGGCATCCAAATTGGGAATGAAGAAGTTCAACTGTCACTTTTTGCAGATGACATGATCCTTTATATAGAAAACCCTAAAGATTCCACCAGAAAACTGTTAGAAATAATAAATGAATACAGTAAAGTTGCAAGATACAAAATCAATGTACAAAAATCCACAGCATTTTTATATGCCAACAACCAAACTTCAGAAAAAGAAATGAGAAAAACAATACTATTTGCGATCAAAACAAAAAGAATAAAATACTTAGGAATAAACTTAATAAAGAACATGAAGGACTTATACATGGAAAACTATAAGACACTACTAAAAGAAATTGGAGAAGATACAAAGAAATGGAAGACTATTTCGTGTTCATGGATTGGAAGAATCAACATAGTTTAAATGGCTACTGGGGAAGCTGGGATGGCTCAATGGGTAAAGCGCTCACTTTGCAGCACCGGGGACCGAGGATCGAATCCTGGCCCTCGCCCGTGCAGAACCATATGCTGAACTGGGGAGTTCCCCCTCTTTCAGTTCTCTCTCTGTCTCTGTCTCTGTATCTCTCCCTCTCTCTTTCAATAAATAAATACATAAATAAATAAAAATAAAATAAAATAAAATGGTACTTTTAAAAATGGCTATATTGCCCAAAGCAATATACAGATTTAATGAAATTCCCATCAAAATCCCACAGACATTCTTTCAAAAAATAGATTTTTTTAAAAATTATGCTTCATATGGAACCACAAAAGACCCAGAATCGCCAAAGCAATTTTCCAGAAAAAAAAAGAATAAGACTGGAGGTATCATGCTCCCTGACTTCAGTCTACACTACAAAGCATCAATAATCAAAAACAGTTTGGTACTGGCAGGAAAACAGACACACGGACCAATGGAACAGCACCAAAAATCTAGAAATACACCCACAAATACATGGACAAATTATCTTTTACAAAGGAGCAAAAAATATACAATGGAGAAAAGAAAGCATCTTCAGTAAATGGTGCTGGGAAAATTGGAAAACCACATGCAAAAGAATAAAACTAGACTGCAAACTGTCACCATATCCCAATACTAACTCAAAGTGGATTAATGACCTCCACATAAGACGTGAAACAATAAAGTGCATAGAAGAAAGCATTGGCACTAAACTTATAGACCTTGGGCTCAGAGAGCACTGCATATACTTGACCCCAGAGACAAGTGAAGTAAAAGCAAAAATAAATTAATGGGACCATATCAAACTAAAAAGCTTCTACACAGCAAAGGACACCATCAACAAAGTAAAAAGGAAACCAACTGAATGGTAGAAAATATTTGCAAACAATGCCTCTGATAAAGGGCTAATCTCTAAAATATATAAAGAACTCATATAACTCAACAACAGAAAAGGAAACAATTCAATTAAAAAATGGGGAGAAGAGCTAGGCAGACACTTCTCCCCTGAAGATATACAAACAGCCAACAGATGTATGAAAAAATGCTCAACATCATTAGCAATTAGGGAAATGCAAATTAAAACCACAAATGAGATACCACCTCACACCTGTTAGAATGGCTATAATCAACAAGACAAGGGATAACAAGTACTAGAGTGGCTGTAGAGAGAAAGAAACCCTCACACACTGCTGGTAGGAATGTAAATTGGTACAACCACTATGGAAGGCAGTATGGAGATTCTTCAAAAAACTAGAAATGGAATTGCCATATGATCCAGCAATCCCTCTCCTGGATATCTACCCAAAATCCTGAAAATCTTAACCTGCAAAGATATATACATACACTGTTCATGGTGGCCAAGTTGTGGAAACAACCAAAGTGTCCTTTGATATATGACTGGATAAAAATGTTGTGGTACATTTACACAATGGAATACTACTCAGCGATAAGAAAATATGAAATACAGCAATTTGTGACAACATGAACAGACCTTGAAAACATCTTATTAAGCGAAATAAGTCAAACTGAAAGTCAAGAAACATGAACTCACTCATGGGTGGAATATAAAACTGAAAGTAACAAAGAAACAAAAACTCATGGATAGTCAATAGTTAATGGTTACCTAAGGTTAAGGGGAGAGGTTGGTGGGAGAACTTGGGGGGAGTAGGGAGGGAACATCAAATATATTGTGATGGAAAGAGAGCTGATTCTGAGTGGTGAGCACATAATTCAATGTATAGACAGTGTAATGTAGCATTGTACACCTGAAAACAATGTAATTGTTATCAATCAATGTCACCCCAATAAACTTAACAATAAAAACAAAACCCTCCTAGTCACTCATAGTTTGTCTCTTTGTACACATTCAAACATCTTAGAGGAAGCTGAGATGACTCAGTGGGTTAAGCTCTCACTTTGCAGCCCGGAGACTGAGGATCAAATCCCGGACTTGGCCCTTGCAGACCCATATGCTAAACTGGGGTGTTCTTCCCATGCAGGAGGCCCCCAGTTCAGTTCTTGCCCCCATTTCAGCCCCTGGCTCAAGGAGGTATGTCTCCCATGCAGGAGGCCCCCAAACTAGTTCCTGACCTCCGCAGGCCCTACCCTCCTATGTGAAAACAAACCATGTCAAAAACTGATGACATAAAACTGTGGAGACTGCTCTTGGCCCACCCCCTTCTCTCTGTATGTCTCTGTCTCTGTCTGTTTCTTTCTCTGTCAGAAACAAGAAAATAAAATCTTTAAAAAAAAAAAACCTAATAACAAACTACTGTCTTTCACTTTCTTTAAAAATATATTCTCATACTTTATACATTTTTCCATGAAAAACACGCATCATTTCCTTTTATATTAATTAGAATCCATAACCCTCAGAACCTTAAGTTTTACTGACAACTAAAAAGAAAACAATCAGCATTCACATTGGGAAATTCACAAACCACACATTGCTACCCTTAGAAGCATAAACTTTATTAGCAACATATTTATAATTTTTTTAGAATCATATTTTTAATGAAGCACAAGACACTTTATCAATATATCTTAAATTAATTTTTAGCTTTTCTGCAACAAGAAACCAAAAGTAAAGACCTGTCCAACAATTAATATTTTAGTATTTTGTTATTTTGAAATATATAGATATTTAATTTTCTTATCATATGACCAGATTTAGCAAAACTCCAAGATTTCAAGTAAATAAAAAATTTGAGAAACCATCCATGTGTAACCATATGATGTCTGAAAATTAAGTTCATGAACTCATCCTAGAAAAGTGATACATACCTCTTTGCTGAATATCACTCTGGTCACCTTTGAAGTACTCCCCTTGGGAAGCTATGCACTGACAGCAGCACTGAGTCTGCCCTTCAAAGCAATATTGGAGCTTGTTTTCTGGAATCGTGATCAGAACCATCATCATATTACCCTTGATGTCTTGAATGTCATCAAAATGTCTTTCTGTAAATATTTCCTTTATGTTTGGGTATAGAAAAAAGTCACTGGGGGCCCAATCAGGTAAATAGGGAGGGTGTTCCAATAGTTATTTGCTGACTGGCTAAAAACTTCCTCACATAAAGTGCAATATGACCTGGTGCATTGTCGTGATACAAGAGCCATGAGTTGTTGGAGAAAACTTCAGGTCAATTTTGTATAACTTTTCCATGCAGCCTTTTCAGCACTTACAAATAGTCAACTTGGTTGACTGTTTGTCCAGTTGGTACCATTCATAATGACCATTCTCTCTGATATCAAAAAGGGTTAGCAGGGGAAGCCGGGATGGCTCAGTGGGTTAGGCACTCACTTTGCAGCCCCGGGGACCGAGGATCAAATCCCGGCCCTGGCCTGTGCGGACCCATATGCTGAACTGGGGAGTGCCCCCAGTTCAGTTCTCACCGGGGTGATACTCTGGCCCAGTTCCTGCCCTGTGCAGCCCTGCGCCCACCTGTGGAATGAAACTATGTGGAAAAACCAATGATGTGCAACTGTGGAGACTGTTCTGGGCCCTCCCCCTTCTCTCTGCCTCTGACTGTCTCTCTCTCTCTCTCTCTCTATCTATCTATCTATCTATCTCTCTCTCTGTCAAAAACAATAAAATAAATATTTTTTTTTAAAAAAGGAGGGGTTAGCAACATAATTTTGACTTAATTTGGACTGACAGAACTTTGGTCATGGAGAATAGGCTGATTTCCATTGTTCACTTTGACACTTTGTTTCAGGGTTGTATTGGTACACCCATGTTTCATCACCAGTGAGAGCACAGCCCAAAACATTGTCTTTCTTTTTCAACACATCTTGGCAAACTTCAACTCACCTTTACTTTTGTTCATTGAGGAGCCCTTTAGGACCATTTTTGCACACACCTTTCTCATGCCAAGATTTTCAGTGAAGATTTTCCTGTTTCTCTATCAATGTTTACTTGCTCTACTATACTTCTCTCAGTCAGCAGGTAATTTTGATGCACAATTTGACAAATTTTTGCAATGGTTTGTCAGTACTGGTTATTACTGACTGCCCTAACTTCTCTTCATCAGTGACACTATCTCTTCCATCAGAAAAATGTTTAGTCTACTCGTATATTGCCATTTTCTTAATGGTATTATGTCCATTAACTTGGACTAACATGTCCCTGTCAATTCCACTCTTGCCAAGTTTAACAAGAAATTAAATGTTTGTTCATTGCTCTGATTAAAATGCTGACATTCTAGCAATGGCACACAAAAACATGCAACAACAATAATGAATGTCACTCAGCAGGACACCACCACATATTGACATGAAAACAACTGTGAGACACTGATACACCAAAGTTATGAAACTAACAGGGTGAATAAGGAAGGGGCGGTAAAAGGATGAGGTTGCCCAGGACAGCCATAAATCAAGGCACCTGATGAATCTCCCTCTCCTTAGGATGGAGGCATAAGCTTAATAGGTGCTGATTTACCACAATTGACAAAGAGCTGCAAGCTAGCATAAGTATAAGTAATTGCTGGTAATGGGCCATAATTGTCAGGGGAAGAAGACCCTCCTACTGCCTTCCAGCAGGGATGCAAAACAGCAGGGCAGAAGCAGGGAAGTGCTTGGGTCATGCTCGCTAGCTTGACCTACAAGACACGGCAGCAAAGAACAGTACTTGGGTCATGGAGGTTTTGTTTGCAAGGCAGCACTTGGGATGCAGAGGTTTGGTTCACAGGGAAGAACCTGCTTGGCCTGCAATAAATGGCAGTGGCTCTGGTGTCTGGCCCAGTAGCATGGCTGGAGGAGATAGGCACTTTTTGAGGGTGGAAACCCACTGCCTTCTATGGTTACTGGTGCTCTGACAATAAACACTTATTGTACAATCCAACTCCTGTGTCAGTCTATTGGCTGAACAGCACAGACAGCATGAGCCTGGACTCAGTTTCCTTCCAGTAACAAAACCTTACTGAGTTTGTACAGTGCCGCCAACATAAGCACACAATGGCAAGTTCTGAAATTTAATTTTCAGACTACATATATATGTGTATATATGCATTTGAGTGTGTGTGTGTATATATATATATATATATATATAATTATTATTATTATTACTGAAGAATTTTATCAACAACCTTTTATTTTAGTTACATTTATTAATTTTTTAAATATTCCAGGAGATTATAAAGTCAATTATGAGCGTAGCTACTTCATTTTAACAATTTTTTTTAACAAAGATAACCTGCCTTTTAAATCCACATAAAACAAAACATAAAACTTTAACCAGCCTTAGTATCAGATGTTTTCTTAGATCACATAATCCTGAAAAGCTGGGTTATTTTTATTATTTGTTTAAATTAATATAAGTGCCTTAACTGTTTTTTAAGCCAATCAAATATTATAATCTAGTTACCATCCAGAGGCAAAAACATTATATCATATATAAAACTTAAACAAACATAGATATCTGAGATCATACACATAAACAGAACTATCAACAATTATAAAGAGGCCCCAGGACCTTCTATTTGTCCCTGGAGGGTGGGGTGCTAGCTTGTGAGATTAGTTGCTTATGTTTTTAAGTGTCCTTTTTTCTTTCCTTGGGCAGTAGTGGCTATGTTTACATACCTGGTTATCTGTTAGACCTTAAATTTTATTGAAGGGATGCCAGATAGCTTACCAGGTGGAATGCTTCCCTTGCAACCACAAGGTCCAGGAATGGAATCCCACCCCGGCCCATGCAAGAACTGCAACAGAACTGGTAACTGGCGACGGTTCTCACCTTCTGTGTAGGAGGTCCCCCATTTGGTTCCTGCCCCTCAAGACCCCACATCCACCTGTGTGTAATGAAACTATGTCACAACTATGGAGACTGCTCTGGGCCCTCCCCTCCCCCTTCTCTCTCTCTCACCTTCTCTCAAAAAATAAAATGAATCTTTAAAAAAAGGAAATTAGTGAGAGTCAGAAAAATGTTACAAGACTTTTACCAAGTTTCTGAAGATAAAGTTGGTGTCCAATTATAAGTTGACCAGGAGATGGGTGTATTTCCCTTCTTCTATTGTTGTAACCCACGAGAAGAATAACCCACAAAGAGGGTCAAATATGAGGGCTGAATTAGGAGGTTTTTTTTCAGAAGCCGGTGACCACAGAGGACTAGTGTCTCTCAAAGGCCCGTGGCCCCGAATGCAGAAAGTGAGGGGCATATAAAGGCAAAAATTACATCTTGTTCATCTAGTTGGGTTTAGCAAAGCATTTCTACAGAAGCCAAAAAGCATATTTCAAATTTTGATCTAGGAACAGTTGAAGGGTTTACAATAGCCAGGGGCACCTGCATAATCATAATATCTATGGGCACCTGCGGCAATCACAATAGCCAGGGGCACCTGTGGCAATGGAAAATTACAAAGTCGGTGATGGGGAACTGGAAAAATCATGGAGCGGGGCTAGTGGCGCAATAATGGAAAGTACAATACTATGTGCAGAATGCCAGGTAGAAGGGCTACATGCAGAATGTCAAGTACTCACTATAACACTATGAACCATCAGTTTTACTTTACTTCTTTGTCAAATCTCTATTATGTAATATTATAAAAGTTTGCATATAAGGGACCATATACCGTTCCCCTGATCTCTAACACAACAGTTCTCACAGCAAAATGTTACAATAGTTCAAAGACACATTGAGATGGTATGTCTCCTCAGAATCTAAAACATACATACAGAGACCAAGCAGTATTACAGATAAATATTATTTTTCTTTTTGTCATTGGCTTATCCAACTATAACTTGACTAATCAACCAAAATATGACCCAGAGCGCTCTCAGAAGGTATTGACATAGAAGTCCCCATTCTAGTTCGAGACACAAAATGGGGGAAAAGAAAGGAAGAGTGGAAAATGAACTAATGATAAAACAATTTACAAATAAACTAAACCAAAAAGGCAAAAAAAAAACAAAAAAATAAAAAAACCAGCACGAGAACTCACAAAATCAAATCCTTAGTGGTGAGGAACTGGGGGACAAAACTTGGTCTCCAACCCAAAACAGTAACTCATATTGGCATAAAAACTTCAATTGGTGCAAAAGCCCAAAACCAGTACAGGAGATTCGCCTCAGTGATGCCCCAGACAGTTGTGACAGAGGATTTCTGGTGCATTCTACAGTTTGACAAGTCACAAACTTATTAGCCTGCAGTTCCCAAACTCTAACAACCATTTTCTTTCCACCAGCATAAGTATTTACAGGCAGTCAGTGCTGGAAGCAGGAGAGGCAACAAAATCCCTGAGACTATAAAACTGAAAGTAACAAAGAAACAAAAACTTATGGACACACTCAATAGCTTGGTGGTTACCTGAGGGAAAGGGAGGAGGAGGGAGGGAGAGTTGGGGGGGGGCATTGGGAGTGGGCACCAGATTAAGGTGACCAGACGTCCTGCTTTTGGTGGGACAGTCCCGATTTTTAACAATTTGTCCCACGTCCCGCAGCGTTTTAAAAAAGTCCCGATTTTGGGAAAGAATGCACAACAAGCTAGGAAACGGTGGGAGATAGACCAAATTTTTAATCAAGAACCCCCTCCCCCCCACCCCACCCCCGGTCAATGGTGTCCCGCTTTACCAATCTTAAAATATGGTCACCCTACACCAGATACATGATGATGTAATGAGAACTGATTCTGGGTGGTGAGCACATAATGCAATACATAGGTGATTTAATGTAGATTTGAACATCTGGAAACTATCTAATTGTTACCAACCAATATCACCCCAATAAATTTACAATTAAAAAAAAAATAAGGGGGGGAAGCCGGGATGGCTCAGTGGGTTAAGCGCTCACTTTGCAGCGCCGAGGACTGAGGATCGAATCCCAGCCCTTCCCGTGCGGAACCATGTGTTGAACTGGGAGCTCCCCCAGTTCAGTTCTCTCTCTGTCTCTGTCTCTGTATCTCTCTCTCTGTCAATAAATAAATAAATAAATAAAACTTAAAAAAAGGATAATTTATTGGGGAAAGCCGGGACGGCTCAGCGGGTTGAGCGCTCGCTTTGAGGCCACGAGGACCGAGGATCGAATCCCGGCTCCGGCCCAGGCAGGACCCACATGCTGAACTGGGGAGTTCCCACAGTTCGGTTCTCTAGCTGTCTCTGTCTCTGTCTCTGTCTCTATCTGTCAAAAGTAAAATAGAAATAAATATGCACTGAA